>JARSSU010044796.1:0-37234 GCA_029619165.1 Eurosta solidaginis
TTCGCCACAGCAGCGCCCCTTACTGTAGTAAGGCCATAAATACTTCCCGAGGTGGCCCGGTATCGTTTCATTTCCTGAAGCTTATAGGGATTCGGAAAAACGACGATATCTTCGGCGATCAATTTTTCAGATATTTTTAATCGATGTATTTATTATTATTTGCAGTTGCATTTACTTTTGATCTCATTACACATATAGCTATGTAATGACATCTAATGTAAAAAAATTATTTTTCATACTCACACACACATCACCCTCTCTTTTCTGATTGGGGTTTTACAGCGATTGTAAGCCTTACTCTATACTATGGGGTTATTGTTGGGTGGAAAGCCATACAAAAACAACATACCTCAAAAATTAGAGGCGACTATCGATGCTTAGCATTACGGGAGCCCTGAAAACAACCCCGACGGCTGCACTGTATGCCATTCTGTACATTCCACCTGTAGACCTGGTAGCAAAGAACATAGCATTAACAACCGCAACCAGGCTCGGTGCCTCGGGGCAGCTTGAGCGCCGACCATATGGCCATAGTAGTATAGCGTCATCAATCACAAGACGAACAGACTACCTGATTCCCTATCTGCGCTTCGAAGGAGATCTTAAGGCCACACATAGAGTGGAAGGTTGGCGAAAGTATGCGCAAATGGTGAACGAGGCGATACATGTGTACACAGATGGTTCCAAAGTAGTGAAAGGAGTAGGGTCTGCGGTATGCTGTGCTGATCCGGAAATGAGCAGATCCTACAGGCTGCCGGATTACTGTAGTGTTTTCCAAGCGGAAATATTAGCCGTAACCAAAGCAGTTGAAAACCTGGAATAGAAAAGCTTAAGTTGCAACCGTGTTAACTTTTATATCGACAGTCAAGCAGCAATTAAGGCAATAATCTCGCATAGCGCGGCATCTAATGCGTGTTAGAGTGTAAGCAGTTTCTGGGAGAAGCATACATCTATATTGGGTCCCAGGGCATATGAGATAGATGGGAATGAAAAAGCGGACAAACTAGCTAAAAAGGGCGCATCCCTTGAAGCTTGCTCCGTAGACGTCCCAATTAGACTGGGCGAGATTAAGCGAAGGCGAGAGGTGCACATGATCGACCAAGCGGGAAAGGCGGGGTTCAAGCGCGGGGCTTTACGTGTCGAAGATTATGTGTAGGTCTTACAACCTTAGACTAAAAAGTTCCTCCGTCATTAAAAGAGAGGACTGTAGACTCATGACGGGTAATCTGACTGGACACTGCCTTCTGGCGACACATGCCTTTAAATCAGGCGTGGTCAGTGATAGCAGAAGCAAGAAACGCGAGATGGAGGAGGAAACGATCGAGCACGTTCTGTGCTCGTGCCCTGCACTTGCCAGGCTAAGACTTCAGCTTTAGGAGTGATATAGCTGTCACATCTAGAAGCAGCAAGTGGCTTAAGTCCTAGGAAGCTTCTATTTGTCAAGAGGACGGAGTTGTTTTATAACATAGGTCCTGGTTTTTGATAGGGGTTTTCAGTTTGGTCGTTAAATCAAACTTCTGGTAAAACTACGGACTTGATCAGTCTATGTGAGGTCCTTATGGACCGGCCAGTTCAACCTAACCTAACCTAACCATGCACACAGCATGTGTAATAACATGATTTTATGTTTTTGTTTAATCAAATTTTATGTAAATTATATTATATGTACGCTCAAATAAAATAAATATCAATGCTGCCAGCAAAAACGCAAGCTTTTTCGTTTGGTTAACGTTTTCCACTTTTGGTTACTTTTTTGCAAAATTGTGGTTACTAAGAATTTAAATTAGCGGCAACCCTGTATTGCGACGATTGAGCGGAATAGTTAACAACACATTTTATTGTCACAAAAAAACTGTATTTTAATGAGGAATAGGTATTATTAAACCCTAAGATTTGCACACATTTAGGTAAGGAACGGTGTCTTATTCATATTTCAATTTAGATTAGCGGCCGCCGAAGTCCTGGGTTCACGCCGGGCAAAGAAACATTCGAAACAAGTTTTTTTCAATTATAAGAACATTTATTTAAGCAGGGTTGCCCCTCGACAATATTTGGCAATCCCCCTTTTGATTTTATACTCAGTTGAGCAGAGCTCACAGAGTATATTAAGTTTGATTGGATAACGGTTGGTTGTACATATATAAAGGAATCGAGATAGATATAGACTTCCATATATCAAAATATCAGGATCGAAAAAAAATTTGATTGAGCCATGTCCGTCCGTCCGTCCGTCCGTTAACACGATAACTTGAGTAAATTTTGAGGTATCTTGATGAAATTTGGTATGTAGGTTCCTGAGCACTCATCTCAGATCGCTATTTAAAATGAACGATATCGGACTATAACCACGCCCACTTTTTCGATATCGAAAATTTCGAAAAAACCGAAAAAGTGCGATAATTCATTACAAAAGACCGATAAAGCGACGAAACTTGGTAGATGAGTTGAACTTATGACGCAGAATAGAAATATTAGTAAAATTTTGGACAATGGGCGTGGCACCGCCCACTTTTAAAGAAGGTAATTTAAAAGTTTTGCAAGCTGTAATTTGGCAGTCGTTGAAGATATCATGATGAAATTTGGCAGGAACGTTACTCCTATTTCTGATGTACGCTTAATAAAAATTAGCAAAATCGGAGAAGGACCACGCCCACTTTTAAAAAAAAATTTTTTTTAAAGTAAAATTTTAACAAAAAATTTAATATCTTTACAGTATATAAGTAAATTATGTCAACATTCAACTCCAGTAATGATATGGTGCAACAAAATATAAAAATAAAAGAAAATTTCAAAATGGGCGTGGCTCCGCCCTTTTTCATTTAATTGTCTAGGATACTTTTAACGCCATAAGTCGAACAAAAATTAACCAATCCTTTTGAAATTTGGTAGGGGCATAGATTTTATGACGATAACTGTTCTCTGTGAAAATGGACGAAATCGGTTGATGCCACGCCCAGTTTTTATACACAGTCGCCCGTCTGTCCTTCCGCATGGCCGTTAACACAATAACTTGAGCAAAAATCGACATATCTTTAATGAACTTAGTTCACGTGCTTAGTTGAACTCACTTTATCTTGGTATGGAAAATGAAAGAAATCCGACTATGACCACGTCCACTTTTTCGATATCGAAAATTACGAAAAATGAAAAAAATGACATAATTCTATACCAAATACGAAAAAAGGGATGAATTTGGTAATTTGATTGTTTTATTGACGCCAAATATAACTTTAGAAAAAACTTTATAAAATGGTTGTGACACCTACCATATTAAGTAGAAGAAAATGAAAAAGTTCTGCAGGGCGAAATAAAAAACCCTTAAAATCTTGGCAGGTATTACATATATAAATAAATTAGCGGTATCCAACAGATGATGTTCAGGGTTACCCTGGTCCACATTTTGGTCGATATCTGGAAAATGCTTTCACATATACAACTACAACCACTCCCTTTTAAAAACTCTCATTAATACCTTTAATTTGATACCCATATCGTACAAACTCATTCTAGAGTCACCCCTGGTCCACCTTTATGGCGATATCTCGAAAATGCGTCCACCTATAGAACTAAGCCCCACGCCCTTTTAAAATACCCATTAACACCTTTCATTTGATACCCATATCGTACGAAACATATTCTAGAGTCACCCCTGGTCCACCTTTATGGCGATATCTCGAAAAGGCGAACAGCTATAGAACGAAGGCACACCCCCTTTTAACAATACTCATTAACACTTTTCATTTGATACACATATAGTACAAACAAAGTCTAGAGTCACCCCTAGTCCACCTTTATTGCGATACCTCGAAAAGGCGTCCACCTATAGAACTAAGGCCCACTCCCTTTTAAAATACTCATTAATTCCTTTAATTTGATACCCATATCCTACAAACACATTCTAGAGTCACCCCTGGTCCACCTTTATGGCGATGTTTCGAAACGGCTTCTACCTATAGAACTAAGGCTCACTCCCTTTTAAAATACTCATTAACACCATTCGTTTGATGCCCATATTGTAAAAACAAATTCTAGGGTCGCCCCTGGTCCACCTTTGTGGCGATATCTCGAAACGGCGTCCACCTATGGAACTAAGGCTCACTCCCTTTTAAAATACTCATTAACACCATTCGTTTGATGCCCATATTGTGCAAACAAATTCTAGGGTCACCCCTGGTCCACCTTTATGGCGATATCTCGAAACGGCGTCCACCTATGGAACTAAGTATTACTCCCTTTTAAAATGCTCATTAACACCTTTCTTTTGATACCCATATTGTACAAACAATTTCTAGGGTCACCCCTGGTCCACCTTTATGGCGATATCTCGAAACGGCGTCCACCTATAGAACTAAGGCCCAATCCCTTTTAAAGTACTCATTAACACCTTTCGTTTGATGCCCATATTGTGCAAACAAATTCTAGGGTCACCCCTGGTCCACCTTTATGGCGATATCTCGAAAAGGCGACCACCTATACAACAACCACCACTCCCTTTTAAAACCCTCATTAATACCTTTATTTGATACCCATATCCTACAAACACATTCTAGAGTCACCCCTGGTCCACCTTTATGGCGATGTTTCGAAACGGCTTCTACCTATAGAACTAAGGCTCACTCCCTTTTAAAATACTCATTAACACCATTCGTTTGATGCCCATATTGTAAAAACAAATTCTAGGGTCGCCCCTGGTCCACCTTTGTGGCGATATCTCGAAACGGCGTCCACCTATGGAACTAAGGATTACTCCCTTTTAAAATACTCATTAACACCATTCGTTTGATGCCCATATTGTACAAACAAATTCCAGAGTCACCCCTGATCCACCTTTATGGCTATATCCCTAAATGGCGTCCACCTATAGAACTATGACCCACTCCCTCATACAATACTCTTTAATGCCTTTCATTTGATACACATGTCATACAAATACATTCCAGGGTTTCCCTCGGTTCATTTTCCCACATGGTTATTTTCCCGTATGTTGTCACCATAGCTCTTAACTGAGTATGTAATGTTCGGTTACACCCGAACTTAACCTTCCTTACTTGTTAATATTAGATAACCTTAACCTTATTAATTTTTAAAGTTTTAATAAAACAAGGGCCACCTTTATTTGGTGTAGATGCAATGATGCAAGGAATATAGATGGACAGGAGTATGTGCATGGAAATACACACATATACATTAAGAAAGTTCCAAGACACAAAGGCGGGATTTTTGTTGAAGGTCTGTATGCGAAACAAACGCGCTAGTGTTATTAGAAACTTTCGATTCTGGCAAAAGCTTGGAGGATTTCCTGTTTCTTGAAATTTTTCTGTTACTTTAAAAGGTAGGACTGTTGCCGTAGTCCTAATTTCTTACTAACAATAACATATAGAATTTCTTTTTTCGCTTTGGTATAGTAAAGGTATGGCTCAGAACCGGAGACTGAAAGTATATCTTAAACAGGATAGTGCGCAGGGGGGAGTTTGGGGGTTCAAACCCCTCCCATGGGCTTACAACGACTGAATTTTTTTCATAAAAAGTGGTAGATGGAAGAGTGCATTTGTTGAATGATAGCCAATAAATATGGTAAATGTTTCTCTTTACTCCCGTTTCTATTATTTTAATCGCAAAACTAGTCTTGACAATAATGGATGCTTCCTATGAGCTTTCATATGTCCAAAACCACCCTTCAAAATGCGAAAAATCTAATTTTTTAACATTTAGCTGCATTTAAATTGTGGAGACTATGGTTAAATTCAACATTCAGAGCCTGGACAGCTAACTCTGAGACGCCCACGAAGTTGGAAAATTGGCGGCAATATGAAACTATTTCTGATAGGCTGGACATTGGAACAATCATAAACAAAAATAATTGCGCAAACAATTCAGCTAAGTACTACGCCACTTTTATATAAACGATTTTTCAAACAACGGTTAGCGAATATAAAAGGCAATATCTTTGCGAAAAACTACGTTTTATTAATGTTTTTTATTTCCAAAATAACGCCATAACCAGAAACAAGGAAAACTAAAAATATTTCCACTGAGACATGTTTAGGTTATGTTGAACCGGCCACCAAACAAGATCTCCATAGTATAGGATGGGCTTTACCATCGTAAGCGACCCCACGTACACTTTAGCATTCTTTTATATGCACAAAGTGCCGACGAGGCCTTTTCACTCTCTCTCCCACGTTTAGATTTAACCTATACAAAACTACTATCTGGAATGATTCCTATATATCGATCTGCATCACATTGCTGAAAGCCGCGGAATTGTATAATTTCTTAAGGCGTACTATTTTTCCAATCTTTTCTCTGTAAGTAACCACCCTATGCAGTGCCGTGTCTACATTTTCCGTCCATGTAGAGCTTTATAGACACATCTATTTGCCTATTAAAGGTTTTGAGTAGATTATGTTATGGTAATGCGCCTTTGGAATTTATCTTCCCCGCCTTTGGAAATATTTACGAGCAGTTCTTCAAGAGTGGGGTACATGATTCACTCAAATATGCGTGATCTTCTGTAGTGTCAACACCGCGTCAAAGATTGGGCGGGAGAAGTTCGCTCAACGCCACTTTAATGTGTTGGATGTTTACATGCAAGAGTCGAATAACTATTGGTCCGTAAAAGGCACAGCGTATCCTCCGACTTTATCAAGCATGGTATCCATACATTAATTTCTGATACCGGTCCCTTTGGAGTTCAGATAAGCCGTCATACCATCGATAAGGTGCATACCCTAGTGAGACACCACCTAGATGTTTTAAATCAGTCTGCACCAATGCTCAGCTTCCTGAAGCATTTTATTTTGCCGCTAATTTTGCAATTTCGTCAATTGGCGGTACCAAGTAAGATCAAGTTTTCTTCCATAACTTGAACGAGCCAGCGTATCCTTTTGTTTTATCCTCTGCATTCTGTTCATGAAGGATAGGATCCCGAATACGCACGAAGGTCCTGGTGTTTAAGACCCCAATATTATATTTCCAACATTTTTTTATTATAATTTTCTTGTTAGAAATAATCTCTAGAAGTAAATAAAATATCGTTGATATTTGTTTTTTCTTCGCCAAGTTATTGCCTTTTATAAAAAAGCAGTGTGAGCCTCAACCGACTTTGCATTTTTCACACGCTCCTTCTTATCACAAGGGTATCAGTTTATCGAGTTTTATGATGCAACTCAAACCATTTGTTGATCTAAGACCAGCAATATTTGAACCATATCTTTTGTAAGAAGTAGGCGGTGCCACGCCCTTTTCGAAAAGTTTCATGAATTTGAATAAGTGGTTGTTATTTCAAATCACATATCAAATTGCAGCTGCATTATTTATTAAATAATCATGTTTTTTGTGTTTTTAAAATCATATATATATAAAAAGTGGGCATGGTTATCGTCCGATTTTGTCCATTTAATCTGTTTGACGACCAAACGGAAGAACCCCTATCAGGTAAGAGGACTTATGTTAGATAATAGCTCCGTCCTCTTAGCAAATACTAGAAGTTTTCTAGGACCCAGCTTAATCACTGCTTAAAGATCTGACAACTCTACCTCTCCTAGTAACTGGAGCTTATACCTGGCGAGCGCAGGAAACGATCACAGAACGTCCTCTCAACAGTTTCTTTCTGCAGTTAGCTCTTCCTAAACTTGTTGTTACTGACGAGGCCTAACTTATAAGCATGTGACGCCAGAGGACAGTGTCCAGTTACTATGCCCATAGTGAGCCGTAAGTCTTCTCTCTTCAGAGATATGAGCCAATTTGTGAGTCTAGTATCGTAGGCTTTGCACATGATCTTAGAAATTTTGCAGCTCTGCGCTTTGGTCCACGCCTTTCCTGTTTGATGGATCATATGTAGATCCTGTCTTCTTTGAATTTATTCTTAGCGGATTGGGACGTCTATTGTCGTTTCAGCGAGTGTTGACACCCTTTGCCAACTCATCGGCCTTTTCATTACCTTCTGCCCCTTTGTCGGGAACCCAGTAAAGATGGATGCCTGTACGAAGTTTTTCCAATGCTTCTTGCGCCTGAAAGACGCTGCAGTAATCTGGCTGCCTGTAGGATCTACTTACATATTTCTGGATCAACGCAGTAAACAGCAGACCCGACCCCTTCCATTAACTTGGAATATCCGTACACACACGTATAGTATTTTCTGCCATTTCTGCACCCTGGAACCAACCCTCCGGATTAAGTTTGGCCCCAAGATATCTTTCGAAGCTCAGGCACGGGACCATATATTCCGTTTGCCCGATATTAGATGTCGCTATACTGCCATGGCCATATGTCCCTGCGCTCAAGCTGCCCCGAAGCCTTAAGCTTATTACAGTTGCTAACGCGACGTGTTTGGCCATTAGGTCTGCAGGCGAGATGTGTAGAATAGCGTGCACTGTTGCTGTCGGGCTCCGGTTTTGCTAATCGTTGATATTCTGTAAATCCCTACGTTCCTTTTTGTGTGGCTGTCCACCAAACAAGAATTCCATAGTAAAGCATGGGTTCGACACTTGCCGTAAATACCCAATTACAGAGTTTGAGTGATAGGCCCAACGTGAATCCTAGCATCTTCTTGCAGACAGTTCCGCGATGGCTTTCTTCGCTCTCTCTTACTCATGGAGTTTCCACGACGACTTACTATCTAGTATAACTCCTAGATACTTTGTGCTATATTTTATTGCAGGGTACTCCTCCGAGCTTAGGCTTAGATTAATTATGGAACTTATATTTCCTAGTAAATAATACTAGATCTGTTCTTTTAGCGTTGGTGGCTAACCCGAATTAAGATGCTTGGGCATTTACATCCGAAGTGCCCGGTCCATCACAGAGCTGATTGTTGTTAGACATCTGCCGCTTATGATGACTTAAATGTCATCTGCATAAGGCGTAAGTTTGACTGGTCCTCCGTCGAACCGCTTAAGCAATTGGTTTATAACAGCGTCCACAGCATTGGTGATAGAATCCCACCTGCAGCATTCCTCAGTTTACATATGTTGTTGTCTCACATAGACCCCATTGCGATGTGATCATTATGCAGCTTAACACGGAACCGATCCAATTTGCTAAAGCTGGATTAACTTAATTGAGATGAGGCTTGTGCAGCGATAGTTTTGTGCTCTGGCTATATCCAGAAAAACACATAGGACATATTCCTGGTGTTCAGAGCTTCCTCTATATTCATGACCACCCTATGCAATGTAATATCGACTGACTTGCCTTTTGTTGTGCTGAAGAGAATAATTCACCATTCACATTTTGTATATACATCTATTATTCTCTCTAAAGTTTTGCGCAGAAAAGGTGTCAAACAAAAATACCTATAGTCTTTCGGATGCAGATGGCTGGCTTTTCCCGCTTTCAATATGAAGACTACCCGAGCCCTTTTCCAAGATTGGGGAAGGGGTTCACTTTGTGCAACCCTCAATGATTATTCGAAGCCATTTTACAATCGTTCCACTTGCCGGCTGCAGCTTAGGTGGGACTATCTTATCTGCACCCGGCGATTTGAACGTTTTTATTGCCCATTCAATTTTGGTATTTGTCACCAATCCTGATATTTGCCGCTCCTTATCCGGAGTTAATACGTTGTTATATAAGTATTCCGCATCATCTCCGTGTAACCGTTCACTACTGTGTAACCGTTCCCGTCGTCCTTTTTGATCAGTTCCTGAACCTCTACTCCCTTGGATGGGACTTGCCTCAGTACCGCCGCTTCGCTGGAGCATTCTATGTCCGCACAGAAATTGTTCATTAAATCCGCTTTAACCTGTTGATTTCACGTTTATATATCCTCAATAGTAGATCTCCAAACCATCGGGAGCAGATCAAAAAAAAATGCCATCAAGTGCCAATTACATTAAGAATACTGTCATCAATAGTTCGGCTTATTATTATAAGCTTTTATTTAGTTTCACTTTTGTTGTCTGTAATGGAATCTTGCAAGTTAAATTTGATACACTTCCCGGTGTCCGATTGAGCTGAAATTTTGCACACATGTATAACTCCGATGACAATGCAATATTACTTTGTTAGAATTCGATAAATTAATCGATAACACAGTTATCGGTAAAGATTTGTATTTACTTTGGCATAAACAGCCTAAGTCCCATACAACCCGCCGGTACCTATCCGTGGATTGTGATATTTGGACGTGGTGAATCACGCGTGTCACGCGAGGTGAATCTCAACGCTTGCGAAAGCGGAGACACAACCCTCTGTTGTATTTCTGTGTATAACCAACATAGCTGAATTTTAAGGCTTTTTAACTCTGTAATCTTTTCTGTAATTTATTTTGCTTTTGGAAAATTACCTATTTGAAAAAACTGGCAGAAAATATTGGCATAACAGCTTAAGTTAAATCAAGAATGGAAAAACTTGGAAAATTTGAGCAGATGTGGCAATTACGCGTGCCCGTTGAACGAAATATTGACAATCTATTGATAATCGCTAGGAAATTAGCGACATTGCATCAACTTAGCAGCACTTTAGCAATACTACTGTTATTATTTGGCCGCTCAAACACACCCATATTAATTGTGCATTAAATTTAAAATATACAACTCAAAACTGACTCCGGTTGTTATGTCCGCAGCATTTATTTGGTGCAAATACACATAATAATTTACACGGCCAAAGCCATAATAATTTGCACGGGTCATCAATTCTTTCTCTGATTCAAAAGCTGAACTACCAGCGCTACCGCCATCAGCTCAGTGTCATCATTGCCAGTAGCGCCAATAACACCAAACTCGTGCCTGACACACAAAAGTCGTTTCACTCAATAGCGCAAGTGAAATGTACTACGCACTCACTACTAAGTAACGTCAAATATTCGATTGGAGTCATTTCGTCAATGAGCTACCATTGAGCTGGCACCGCATTGGCGCTGGCGCCATACAATTTACATCACTAAAATTGCACGAATGTCCAGGCTCATGACTTTGTTAATCCAGATGGTGAAAACGAAGACTCAAAGGAATGCAACCTTGCAAACAACAGCCGCCATTTTCAAAGTGTAAAAATTCTGTGATACAACGTACGCTAACGCCGTTAGGCTGTTATCGGTAAGTGTTGCATACTTTTCTGCGCACTTGATTTGTTTACAGATTTTTGGCGATGGAATTTTAGCTAAGCGAAAGTAGAATTTTATTTTAAAACAGATTTAACCCACAGATGAGAGATCTGCAATAAGTAGTTGTAAACTGAACGCGGCATAGACAGAGTTAAGTTATTTAACACTGTTTGACATAATTTTATATGTGCTCAATGTCAAAAATGCTTCAACTAACTTAGTCACATTTTATTTCGATTATGAATATGCCCCAATATATTCGGATTATGATATAATAAAATTAAAGAAAAAATAAAATTAAAGAAAAAAACTTTTTTAAAAATAAGCTTTTATTATTGGCTAATAAAATTAACTAAAAAGTAAGTTGGTGCATTAAAAGAAATGGATAGAATGAGAAACGTTACAAATAACTAAGTAAAGATTACGTAACTAATTTAAAACAATATTTTACCCTACTAAAAATTTAAAAAAATTCCTATTTAAATTAAATTTAAGAAAAAGGCTTTTCTAAGAACAAGCTTCTATTACTTGTTAGTAAAACGAACTAAAAAGTAAAAAATAAAATTAAAGAAAAAAACTTTTTTAAAATAAGCTTTTATTATTGGTTATAAAATTAACTAAAAAGTAAACAATAAATTGACTCTAAAGAATATAACACTTTATAAGTTCATTGTAAGCTTTAACGATAATTAGGCTTTTTCGTCTGCGACAAAAGAATTCTATATTGTACATAATTATATATTTTTAACATTAAAACTTTACACCTAAATTATTAAAAAAATTAAAAAATAAATGTAAGGCGCGATAACTTCCGAAGAGATCTAAGGCTAAAAGACTAAATTATTAAACCTTACAGTTTATATCACAGTCCTAATTGTTCTAATAAAAGTGTGTTACATTGCGATAGCAAGAAAAGGAGATCCTAAATGTTCTTAATTATACCATCAAAATTCACACGTTTTTTATTAGAACAATTAGGACTGTGATATAAACTGTAAGGTTTAATAATTTAGGTGTAAAGTTTTAATGTTAAAAATATATAATTATGTACAATATAGAATTCTTTTGTCGCAGACGAAAAAGCTAATTATCGTTAAAGCTTACAATGAACTTATAAAGTGTTATAATTCTTTAGAGTCAATTTATTGTTTACTTTTTAGTTAATTTTATTAACCAATAATAAAAGCTTATTTTTAAAAAAGTTTTTTTTCTTAAATTTTATTTTTTAGATTTTTTTCACTGTCGTCCATGGGATTTTGTGCAATATTTTGCGAATAGTCTTCAACAGTGGAATTTATTCACGTGACATAAAAAATAATTACAACCTTTGCACAGGGTATTATCAGTATTTCCACTAGGAGACGAATGTAATTTTCCGTTGTATAAATATTTTCTACACTTTCGACCTTGTATTGTCCGGCTATTCGCTATATTTAACACTTTCATTACTTATTCTCACTAAATTTGTGTACACTGTATTATCGTTATTTTTTTGAAAAGGTTTCACCAGTGATTTGGATTCGGCATTTGGTTCACCAATATGCTCGTATTTAATATCAATGCAAACACAAAATAATTATTAATAACACTATTTTTATTTTTTCATATTGACAAAATTTTTAGTACTAAAGGTTTCGTAAAACAAAGCAATGTTTTCAAACTATGTCAGATCTCAAGCATTTTTTTTCGTAGATTATCCCAGAAATAGTTTTTACATAAGCTGTTCTTTAAAAGTTCCGTCTGCCAAGCGAAGAAATTGGTTAAATATTCAATTATTTATAGAAAATTTATTGCAAACCAACAACAAAAACAATTTTTGCAAAAAAAACAAAAATAATTTTGCCCTGTACTTGAATGTCTTTTGAATCTATACTTAAAAAATTTTCTCATTTGGACGCTTACTTTCGGATAAACAATTATTTTCCAAAACAGTCCAAAAATATTTAATTGCCAACTTAAATAAAACCATGCAGAATTTTGCAACAAAATTCACACAGTGTTCTTCTCGACCGCAAGACTCGGCGTTGACCAAATATCACCGCAAAATATTGACTTTGGTGAAAACGGTGCTCAGTTGAAAAAGCCTTACCCGTATAATACTTTTTAAAATTTTTACTGCTACGTTACAATTAAAAAAAGCGCTTGATTTCTTTTTTGGTTAAGATGCTGATAAGACATTTTTATTTAAAATTTTAATTTAAGAAGTTTGTTATACACACTTTACACGAGCCTAATTTTTCGGAATTTATTTAATAGCTGTGATTAAATAGCAATTGGTTCAATACTATGGACCTTTTGGTGAAGCATTGTTGTTTTTATTTATTTTGATGCACAAAAAAGCAATAGTAAAACTGACCCCCGTTCTTGAATAGTACAATAGTAGTGATGTTGCTCGACACAATTTAATATGTACAACCCAAAAATGAGTAAGAATCCGCGAAACCGAAATAAAATTTGTTTGGGTTTCGTTTCATTTCTCGCGATTTGGGCTAAAGTTGTGCTTTTTCGTTCATTTCAGAGATTCGGTTCTTTCGTTCTTTTTCTGATGGACGAACAAGTTATTATTTTGTTCATCAGTTCCTTTTTTTCAAGCAAATTTGTTCACTGCTGCTCACACCCACTTTCTATTTTCAGTCAACAAGTATAGATGGGGGTGTATTTGTATGCAGCAATGCTTTGTGTAGGTATATTTAAATGTGTTATGATTAAATAAATTAATAAATATATATATGTATAATTAACTTCAACAAAAGCTACAAATTTCGGAAGATCCAGAAGTTGAAAGATTACAGACACAAATTGTAAATATGAACTTTTCACGTTAATAAATGTAATAATTAGTTTTTACAAAAGATGTTTTTCATAAATAGTCCACACATATTCATATATCTTTTGTAGCAGTGCCACACATATCTTTAGTGTAAGTGGCATCATCGACATTCGTCCTCTCTGTGAATTTCTACGTATGTATGTATGAATATATAATGTTCGCGAACGAGAAGAGAGAAAGAATAACATTAGATAAAACGAACTAAAAGAATAAACAGAACAGAAATCGAAGATCTAGTTCACTTGTTCAGTTGAGAGACCTGGTTAATTGAACAGGTTCAGAACGAAACGACCCAACTCTAATTTGGGCCATATTCTTTTCAAATAAGAAATCGGCAGAGCATATTATTACGCATTCAAAGACGATATTAACAAAAACACGTACCCTGGCAACAGTAAATATTTTGATTATAACTAATGTTAGACTTAAAAATTTTATTATCATCTGCAATACAGTACGAGGCGAGGGTATGAGAGCAATTCAATTGTGCGAGGAATTGAATTGTGTGAAAGATCAGAAACAAATGAAATAATAGAAAGAACAAATTAGCAATAATAATACCATAATCTCTTGTGAATATACTACACTGCCATAAATGTATAATTTAAACTGATGCAATTGCGTCGTAAATATGCGATCAAGTTGTATGTTGTTGTTGTTGTTGTTGTTGTAGCAGTGCTTCACCCCACCTAACAGCTGCGAACGATCACAAATTGTCATCAATATCCTCTATCCGGAGTCCAAGGAAACTTGCTGTTTCAACAGGGGTGGATCATAATGAAAGGGGTGTTAGAGGCGTTGGCTCCATATTACAATTAAAGATATGGTTGGTGTCATGTGGGGACACATTGTAAGCGGGGCATACATTTTGTATATCGTGGTTGATTCTGGATAGGTAAGAGTTTAACCTGTTACAGTATCCAGAACGAAGTTGGGCTAGAGTGACTCACGTTTCCCTGGGGAGGATGCGCTCCTCTTCCGCAAGTTTTGGGTACTGTTCGTTGAGTACTGGATTCACCGGGCAATTCCTGGCATAAAGGTCCGACGCCTGTTTGTGGAGTTCACCAAGGACCTGCTTGTGTTTTTTGATTCATACGGCTGAAATCTCAGGTGCCGTATTTCCTCAAAATGCTTACGGAGATGACTCCTTAGGCCCCTAGGCGGTGTTGGCTCATCAACCAGATGTCTGTTGGGATGCCCAGGTTTCTGGGTATTCAGCAGGAACCGTTTGGTTAGCATCTCATTTCTCTCCCTGATGGGGAGTATTCTCGCCTCATTATGCAGATGGCTGGCCAATTGCTTTGTATGTGGTAATGAGCGTTTCTTTGTCTTTTCCCCAAGTACTGCCAGCAAGGGATTTGAGGATTTTATTACGGCTCTGGATTTTTGGAACAATTGCGGCTGCGTGCTCACCAAAATGTAGATCCTGATCAAACGCCACACATTCAAGATTTTGCGGTGTAGGATAGTCGGTAGCGTAGTGCTATCGACGTGGATGTTCAAAATGGTCGACATTTGGGACGTCCATGTTGTAAATAAGATCGCGGAGGATTTAGTCGGTGATAATGCCAGGTTTCGCGAGGCGAAAAAACTGGAGAGATCAGGGAGGTAGCCGTTTATTCTGTTGCAAAGCTCATTGATCTGTGGGCCTGGGCCTGTGGCCATTATTGTGCAGTCATCGGCGTAGAAAACGATAGTAACTCCTTCTGGTGGCGAAGGTAGCTTGGATATGTAAAAATTAAACAAAAGTGGGGATAGGACACCACCCTGTGGCACCCCTTGTTTAATTCTTCTTGGTTTTGATGTTTCATTTCTAAATTGTACAGATGCCTGCGGACCACCCAGATAACTTGCGGTCCACCTTTTGAGACATGGGGGAGGGTAGACCCTTCCAGGTCTTGCAGTAACGTGCCATGGTTGACCGTATCAAAAGCTTTTGATAGGTCTAGCGCAACGAGTGCTGTTCTATGGTGGGGGTTTTGATTTAAACCGCAATTTCAGTGTAACCCCATTTAATTTGTTGCGTCCCTCCCACAAATTTTCATCAAGTTGTATGTTAAATACGAATACACAGGCAGAAACGAAGTGTAAACTTTGCAATATGTTGTTGAATGAGCACGAAATGCCAATGACGTAAAAATTTCGAGTGATTAAAAGCAGCGTTGAGGGATTGAACTTTTGACTGATCTTTCTGGAGCGGACAACATTTAGTGAAACTCAAAAATTCGAATGAAAATTACATATATTCCACAGGGTTTTTCAGTACTACAAAATTGTTTGATTTCAAATTTGGACATTAAGTCAGCAACAGAAAATAATCAGTAAGGTGTGTTAGAGTGTAAGCAATCCCTGGAAAGAACCGGGATAGGAAGAAGCATACATCTATATTTGGTCCCAGTTCATATGGGAATAAATGAGACAGTTGTACGGTATCTTTGTTTTAATGTTGTATTAGCCTCCGACATGAGGCCTTCTGAGCATGATTGAACGTGGAATGGCCATTCCACTATCTATGTTAGACCAACCGGCGGCATGTCTGATGAAAGAAAAAAATAACGAAATGGCAATATGCAGGAAGTACACTTCTGAATCGTTTATTGTTGCATGGGCATACCATTAGAAATCTTAAGAAGGAATTGTTATTTTTATCGTCTATTATCCGGTGCGTTGCTCCGCAGCAAATCTAATTTCAGAAATCAGTACATATTGGAAAATTAATTTTATTTATAGCGTTTTCTTATCTGAAAAAGTGTTACGCTTTTTGTACGCCGCACAAGGGTTGTAAATATACATATTTTGTTCTATTCTAAAACGAAGGTAACACCTTTAAGGGGTATTTCGTTCTTTTGCCAAAATTGTTGCCTGCTCGCAACGCAAAGGCGTTACACCTTTACCCTGCATAAAAAGGCGGTGTGGCAGTGCAAATCTGCTAAACAAGCTGATCGTGACAATTTATTTTCATATCTTCACAAATTTTTAGCGAAGAAAATTGAAATGAAGGAAATAATTGCAAATGAATTTTTATTATCATTGACAGCGCGTTTGTGAAAATCAGCTAATACACGGGGTAGCCAATTATGTTCTTTGCATGCACTATAAATGTTTAAAATTTTCTGGGGTAGCAGTAACTAAATTAAGGCTTTACCATTTACTTAAGCAACAATTTATTTCAGAAAAGAAAACGCTATTAGTTAGTTTTATCCCCTTTCACTGCTGTATCCTTTTGCCTCTTTCTCAAATTCTTTTAACCATGGAAATGCAATAAGAAAACTCACCTGTTAATGTCATCCAAGGATATCTTGGCAAATCAGCAATACTTTGTCCGGCGCCACCGGTTGACAAAACCCCCGACGTTGGCTGTGTACATGCATTGCCAAGCGAATCAACACCAACTGCACCTGCAGAGGCGGCTGAGGCAGCAGCAGCATGCTGATAAAATTGCGCGAAACTGGATGCTGATGCGGGTGCGCTCATTGACTGGTAACTGTTCATGATACTATCAGTGTACCTGCTGTAAATATAATCAGAAAAATAATTTAAACACGATATTTAAGAAATATTTACCCAAATATAAATTACAAAACTGCAAAAACTAGTCTTCGTAGAATTATTTAAACTGCCGTAGGAATAATAATCACCATTAATTCATATAAAAAAGGTGATTTTTTTAAAAATTTTTTTTTATTTTTTTATTTATTTATTTATTAAGTCTATGGTTTAGAAACCTTACAGACTAAAACGTACATAGGTGATAATTATATTAAAAATAGTAATACAAAGTTCTTCTTTAAATACATTGCGATTTACAAACATATCTAAATTTATTCCTCTACATAACAAATGAAATTCCGCTAGTAGTCTGATAATTGGTTCATTTTGAGCACACCTGGTTTTGCAGATCTCAATAGCAAATAAATCACGATGTCGCAAGTTTCTAGCTGGAAAACTGAGTTTAATACAAAGCAATAAGAACGGACAATCAATAGTCCCATTGAGAACATCTCGAATAAAAACTAAGCCACATATCAATCGCCTACTGGTAAGAGTATGCAGACTGATCAGTCTGCACCGTGGAACATAAGACGGAATAGGCATATTAAACCTAATACTGGATAATGCAAATTTTAGAAAATTTTGTATACGTTCAAGTCTATTGAAATGCACTTCTTAAAACGGATAATATAAACCGTGGTGTGATGGTAGCGTGCTCCGCTTACCACACCAGATGCCCTGGGTCCAAACCCCGGGCAAAGCAACATCAAAAATTGTAGAAATAAGGTTTTTCAATTAGAAGAAAATTTTTCTAAGCGAGGTCGCCCCTCGGCAGTGTTTGGCAAGTGCTCCGGGTGTATTTCTGCCATGAAAAGCTCTCAGTGAAAACTCATCTGCCTTGCAGATGCCGTTCGGAGTCGGCATAAAATCATTAGGTCACGTCCGGCCAATTTGTAGGGAAAATCAAGAGGAGCACGACGCAGTTTGGAGGAGAAGCTCGGCCTTAGATCTCTTCGGAGGTTATCGCGCCTTACATTTATTTATTATTTTTTTTTATACATTTATTTATACAAGGAACAGGGAACGCAAATTTTTTTAACAGACTTATATTAGCTTCACTTATATGTATGTTTGTTTGTAACATATAGCGGCAGTGGTTAAATATCTCGCTACAAAACGAGTTGTGCTTAATAGCGGAGACACGAACCTCTGTGCTACGGCATGTTTTTTAGTTGTTTTATACTCAGCTGAGCAGAGCTCACAGGGTATATTAATTTTGTTCGCATAACGGTAGCCTGTAACGGCATAAACTAATCGAGATAGATATAGACTTTTATATATCAAAATGATCTGTGAGAAAGAAGAAATTCATTTAGACATGTCCGTCCGTCCGTCCATAAACACGATAACTTGATAAATTTTGAGGTATCTTGATGAAATTTGGTATGTTAATTCCTGGGCACTTATCTCAGTTCGCTATTTAAAATGAAGGAAATCAGACTAAAATTTTAAAATGGGCGTGGCTCCACCCTTTTTCATTTAATTTGTCTAGAATACTTTTAATGCCATAAGTCAAATAAAAATTTACCAATCCTTGTGAAATTTGGTAAGGGCATAGCTTCTACGACGATAACTGCTTTCTGTGAAAGCGGGGAAAAATCGGTTGAAGCCACGCCCAGTTTTTATACACAACCGACCGTCTGTCCTTCCGCTCGGCCGTTAACACGATAACTTGAGCAAAAATCGATATATCTTTACTAAACTTAGTTCACGTACTTATCCGAACTCACTTTATTTTGGTATTAAAAATGGGCGAAATCCCACTATGATCACGCCCACTTTTTCGATATCGAAGTTTTCGGAAAGTGAAAAAAAAACCATAATTCTATACCAAATACGAAAAAAGGGATAAAATATGGTGATTGGATTGGTTTTTTGGCGCAAAATATAACTTTAGATACAATTTTGTAAAATGGGTGTGACACCTACCATATTAAGTAGAAGAAAATGAAAAAGTTCTGCAGGGCGAAATCAAAAGCCCTTGGAATCATGGCAGGAATACTGTTCGTGGTATTACATATATAAATAAATTAGCGATACCCGACAGATGATGTTCTGGGTCACCCTGGTTCACATTTTAGTCGATATATCGCAAACGCCTTCACAAATAAAACTGAGGGCCTCTTCACTTTAAAACTCTCATTAATACCTTTAATTTGATACCCATATCGTACAAACACATTATAGAGTCATACCTTTATGGCTATATCTCTAAAAGGCGTCCACCTATAGAACTAAGGCCCACTACCTTTTAAAATACTCATTAACACCTTTCATTTGATACCCATATCGTACAAACACATACTAGAGTCACTCCTGGTCCACCTTTATAGCGATTTGTCGAAAAGGGGTCCACCTACAGAGCTAAGGCCCACTCCCTTTTAAAATACCCATCAACACCTTTCATTTGATACCCATATCGTACAAATACATTCTAGAGTCACCCCTGGCCCACCTTTATGGCGATATCTCGAAAAGGCGTCCACCTGCAGAGCTCAGGCCCACTCACTTTTAAAATACTGATTATCACCTTTCATTTCATACCCATATCGTACAAACCCATTCTAGAGTTATCCCCGGTCCACCTTCATGGCGATATATCTAAAAGGCGTCCGCCTATAGAACTATGGCCCACTCCCTTTTAAAATACTTTTTAATAGCTCCCATTTGATACCCATGTCATACAAACACATTCCAGGGTTACCCTAGGTTCATTTTCCTAAATGGTACTTTTCCCTTACTTTGTCTCCAAAGCTCTCAGCTCGGTTACACATGAACTTAGCCTTCCTTACTTGTTTTTAACTATATTTATGTTATTAATCCATTACTTTGTATGATAAAAACTAATAGGTTAAAATTTGAAATTTTAAAAAGTAGATACATGTATCAAAATATATATAAAAATATTTAAGTACGAAAATATCTTTCAATCATCACTTTATACAAAGAACAACAGCAATTGTGGACTGAGGCTGCACCATATCGCCGGTGCCCGAAGCACGGACGGATAATATATATAACACCGATCTCTATGATGACAAAAATATATGCTATATACGTATGCATTTGGTAAAATTTGAAGCTTATAGCTTTTAAAATGGGGCAGAAAGTGCGAAAAGTTGCTTATCTGAACAATCCGTTGTGTGAGATATATCCTATGTATACCACCGATTTGATTTTTCAGACAACAATATAATGTATGCTATATACGTTAGCATTTGGTGAAATTTGAAGTTTCTAGCTGTTAAAATGGAGCTGAAATTGCGAAAATATTTACATATACATATATGCTTACATACTACCGATCTCTATAATTTTTTTGCACAACAATATATGCTATATAGGTAAGTAACTGGTGAAATTTGAAGCTTATAGCTGTTAAAATGGGGCAGATATTGCGAAAAGTTTCTTATCTGAACAATCGGTTGTATGAGATATATACTATATACACCACCGATCTCTATGATTTTTTCAGACAACAATATATGCTATATACTTAAGCATTTGGTGAAATTTAAAGCTTATAGCTGTTAAAATGGGGCTGAAATTGTGAAAATATGTATATATATATATATACTGTGACGAATATTAGTGACACTAAGTGATACTCACATCACTAGTCTGATGCTAAGTAAATGAAGCCACAACAACAATAAAGCAGGCAGTCACTTGTATCTACATAAACGAATCAATCATTATGTCTACACATATGTACGTACACGCAGAGGAGAGAGACGCACAAACACATGCATATATCTTATCTGAGATGCTCACAAAAGTAGGCAATAATTTGTGCAAGTATCACTCACATATGCGCGCGCATATGAGAAGCTATAAACGCAGTTATAGCTGGTAATTTTAAAGCTGGTAACTAACTAGTAAATTCTAGAAATAGAAATGCCTAAAAATATGCCAATAAGGAAACCAAACAGTATAAAAGCAACAGCAGCTGAGGCACGATGACTCAGTTTGATTTAAGCACGCTATCTGTTGAGCAGTAGAAGTGTTATTGTGAAGTACTTTAATAAAGGCCATTTTGCATTATTGAATAGTGGAGTTATTTATTCAACAGTTTAGTGATTCGAATGTTAGTAGAAGGTTGCAAGTAAGCGGAATTGCACTAAATTCGTGACGATTGCTGTCAGAAGTGGGATTCCAGAGGACAACAAGGAGATGGCAAAGTTAAGTGAATTGAGGATCCAGCAACTGAAGAAGGAGTTGGAGAGTCGTGGATTGAATACAACCGGCAATAAACTCGAAATTCATGCACGACTACGAGACGCTATGGAGTCGGAAAGAATTAATGTGGACAATGATGTCTTTCATCCTGATGGGGACGAGACAACAACCAAAATTGAAGAGAAAAACGAAAAATCGCAGACAGTTACGAGCACAGACTTGAACATGATTTTGGCTGCAATATCTGCTCAAACATCGACAGTAACATCCAAGATTTAAGCAAAAGAAACGCGTATAACAGAATTGTCATCACAAGTATCCACCCATATGTTATCGCAACTGGAATCACAGGAGACACGTATAACATCCAAGACGGAAGCACAGGAGGCATGCATAACAAAAATGTCATCACAAATATCCACAAATATGTCATCACAACTTGAAGAGCAGAAGGCATATATGGCATCGCAACTGGAAGAGCAAAAGACATATATGGCATCCCAACTAGAATTACAGGAGATACGTATATCAGAGATGTCGCCACAAATAACATCTAAAATTGAAGCGCAAGACGCACGAATATCCGAAATGTCGGTACAAATTTCAGCACATGTATCATCGCAGATCTCTGCACAATTGAAAGTGCGTATGGACGAGAAAATAACTCAGTTTGAGGAAAAAAGCGAGGCCGTGGTGGATGCTTTGAGAGGACGTAACCAGGAGTTGCAACTTAATCGTCCGGCTGCTTCAGCGAGTAAAACGAAGGTAAAAACTCCATCTTTTGACGGTCCTGTTCCTTTTACAGGCCTTTAAGCTACAGTTCGAGAAGACCGCAGCAGTGAACAATTGGAATGCTGAAGATAAAGTTGCTGCACTGTTCGTGGCATTGAAAGGGCCTCTAGCTGAAATCTTACAGACAACTCCATAGTACGAACGGAACAGCTATGAAACATTGATAAGCGCTCGAGAGAGGCGATACGGAAGCGAACACAGGAAACAGATATACCAAATTGAGTTGCAAACTTACTTACTTAATTGGCGCTTAACCGTCTAAACGGTTATGGCCGTCCAACAAGGCGCGCCAGTCGCTCCTTCGCTCCGCCAACCGGCGCCAATTGGTTACACCAAGGGAGTTTAAATCGTTTTCCACCTGGTCCTTCCAACGGAGTGGGGGCCGCCCTCTACCTCTGCTTCCATAGGCGGGTTCCGATAGAAACACTTTCTTGGCCGGAGCATCATCTTTCATTCGCATAACATGGCCTAGCCAGCGCAGCCGCTGCGTTTTAATTCGCTGGACTATGTTGATGTCTGCGTATAGCTCGTACAGCTCATCATTAAATCTTCTTCGGTACTCGCCATCGCCAACGCGTAGAGGTCCATAAATCTTTCGAAGAACTTTTCTCTCGAACACTCCCAAAGCCGCTTCATCTGCTGTTGTCATGGTCCATGTTTCTGCCCCATATAGCAGGACGGGTACGATAAGTGACTAGTAGAGTATGATTTTCGTTCGCCGAGAAAGGACTTTACTTTTCAATTGCCTACCTAGTTCAAAGAAGCATTTATTGGCAAGACTGATTCTTCGCTGGATTTCAGTGCTGATGTTGTTGCTAGTGTTGATGCTGGTTCCCAAATAAACGAAGTCTTTTACTAATTCGAAATTATGGCTGCCAACAGTAGCGTGGTTGCCAAGGCGCGTATGCGCTGACTCTTTGCTCGATGACAGCAGGTACTTCGTTTTGTCCTCATTCACCATCAAACCCATCTTTACCGCTTCTTTTTCCAGTTTGGAGTAAGCAGAACTAACAGCGAGGGTGTTTAGGCCGATGATATCAATGTCATCAGCATATGCCAGTAATTGCACGCTTTTATAGTATATTGTTCCAGTGCGGTTAAGTTCTGCAGCTAGTATAATTTTCTCCAGCATTAAGTTAAAAAAATCACACGATAGGGGGTCACCCTGTCTGAAACCTCGTTTAGTTTCGAACGGCTCGGAGAGGTCCTTCGCAATTCTGACTGAGCTGATGGTGTTGCTCAACGTCATTTTGCACAGCCGTATAAGTTTTGCGGGGAAACCAAATTCAGACATAGCGGCATATAGGCAGCTCCTTTTCGTGCTGTCGAAGGCGGCTTTAAAGTCGACGAAGAGGTGATGTGTGTCGATCCTCTTTTCACGGGTTTTTTCTAAGATTTGGCGCATTGTGAAAATCTGATCGATGGTAGATTTACCAGGTCTGAAGCCGCACTGATAAGGTCCAATCAGCCGGTTTACGGTGGGCTTCAATCTTTCGCACAATACACTTGAAAGGACCTTATATGCGATATTAAGAAGGCTGATTCCACGATAGTTGGTGCATTTTGCATTATCCCCCTTCTTGTGGACTGGGCAAAGAACACTTAGATTCCAACCGTCGGGCATGCTTTCGTCCGCCCATATTTTGCTAAGAAGCTGCTGCATGCGCGTTACCAACTCCTCGCCGCCGAATTTGAATAGCTCCGCAGGCAGTCCATCAGCGCCCACGGCTTTGTTGTTTTTCAATCTGGTTAATTCTATTCTAACTTCGTCATAATCGGGCGGGGGACATATATTCCATCATCCTCGATTGCGGGATCGGGTTCTTCATCTCTGCGCGGTGAATTGCTGCCTCCATTTAGGAGAGCAGAGAAGTATTCCCTCCATAATCTAAGCACTATCTGGACATCAGTTACAAGGTCGCCGTTTCATTCCTACAGGAGTTTGCCCCGGTCTTAAAACCTTCCGTCTGTCGCCGTATTTTTTGGTAGAATTTTCGGGCGTTATTCCTGGTGGCTAGCAGCTCAAGCTCCTCGCACTCACGCCTTTCTGCTTCTGCTCTTTTCTTCCTGAAAAGGCGTCTCGCTTCCCTTTTCAATTCACGATAGCGTTCACACACTCCTCTTGTCGCGCTCGCTTTTAACGTAGCCCTGTAGGCAGCGTCTTTTCTTTCGGTTGCAACGCGGCATTCTTCATGATACCAGTTTTTTTTTCGTGGCCGCCGGTAACCAATTTTTTCCTAGGCGGCAGTACGAAGTGCTTTGGAGATATGCTCCCACTGCTCCTGTATTCCTTCAGGATGAGTTGTGCTTTCAGAGAGCAGGTGTGAGAGTCGAGTTGCGAAATCATTGGCAGTCTGTTGTGATTGAAGCTTTTCGACGTCTAGCTTTCCTTGTGTTTTTTGTTCCTTGGTTTTAGCCGCGTTGAGGCGGGTGCGTATTTTGGCTGCAATGAGATAATGGTCCGAGTCGATGTTAGGTCCTCGGAACGTGCGCACATCTAAAACACTGGAGGCATGCCGTCCGTCTATCACAACGTGATCGATCTGATTGCGAGTATTACGATCAGGAGACAGCCATGTAGCTTGATGTATCTTTGTATGCATGACCGTCGTTCTGGATATGACCATGTTTCGAGCACCGGCAAAGTAAATCAGCCTCAGTCCGTTAGGAGAAGTTTCATTGTGTACGCTGAACTTTCCGACTGTAGGGCCAAAAACACCTTCTTTGCCCACCCTGGCGTTAAAGTCGCCAAGCACGACTTTTATATCATGACGGGGGCAGCGCTCGTATGTGCGTTCTAATTGTTCATAAAAAGTGTCTTACCTCATCGTCTTTCTCCTCTGTCAGCGCATGGGCGCAGATGAATGATATATTAAAAAATTTTGCTTTTATTCGGATAGCGGCGAGACGCTCGTCCACAGGCGTGAACGCCAGCACTTGGCGACAAAGTCCCTCTCCCACCACGAATCCGACGCCGAAACTGCGCTTATTCGCATGGCCACTCCAATATATGTCACAATTTTTGATCTTCTTTCTTCCTTTCTTCGTCCAACGCATTTCTTGGATGGCGGTGATGTCAGATTTTGCTTTGACGAGGACATCAACCAGCCGGGCATCTGCACCAATCCCATTCAAGGAGCGGAAGTTCCAGGTGCATGTCCTCAATTCATTGTCCTTTAAACGTTTGCCATGGTCGTCATCAATAGAGAGTGTATTTATCCGAGGCTTGTTGTTATATTTCATTGGAGTATGTTTTTACGTGGCGGGTCCCAAGCCCAGCGCACAACCCGCTCAGCGGGGGTGAAAATATTACTTGGCACGTTTATATAGCGAGCCGCTTGCTCCAAGACAGACGACCGCTTGCAGCCGCACCTAGAGGTGTACAGGCGCTGCCTATGAGATCTCCCCGGCTAGCCCTTAAACCGATTATGTCAGAGTGGCCTAGCCAGGTTGTCGCCTTCTCACATTAGCTCACCGCTAAACGGGTGTTTAGCGGCTACCCAGAGGATACTTGGCCGCAAGAGACCGGCAGTAGTGAGCTGCTTGAACCGCATGCAAAAGAATCGCTCTGGCCATTCCCAGGTGAATGGCGGTCAGAAGCTTTCCCCACTTTCGTGGACTTCTACACACGGCCCCACCTTTCATTGAGTTGCAAAACCGTTACCAAAAATCGAATGACACTTTGCAGGAGTTCGCATCTGATGTCGAAAGGCTGGCCCATCCAGCAAATGCCGACGCACCCGTGGAATACACCGAGAGGGTAAAAATCCAGAGTTTTATAAATGGAATGCGGGATGTCGAAACGAAACGAACTACATATGCGGACCCAAAGCCAACATTTGCTGAAACTGTATCCCATGCACTGACTCAGGAAACTGCCTCATTTTTCAGTAAGCCAGCGTACAAAGCCCATAGTGTGGAAGTAGAAAGGCCAGATTGGGTGCACACACTTTTGGAAGCACTGAAGGGATCACAACAGAAAAACTCTGGGAGTTATGAAATGTTTCAAGTGCGGCTACCCAGGCCACATTGCAATGTGGGTGGACGTAAATGCAGGGCTGAAGGAGATGAGCAAATCTCCAAATCCATTCAATCGTTAAACTAAAGCGAGTCAGCCGCAAGGGGTGACAGCTGGCTCCCTCAATTGAATGCCCCATAACCTCTGATCAAGATATCTCAAAAATTGAGGGACTAGTTTGCATACAAACAGACAGACGGACAGGCGGACATGGCTAAATCAACTCAGCCCTTCATCCTGATTATTCCGGTATACTTAATGGTCGGTCTATCTATTTTGCTTTAAGGACTTACAATATTGAGATTCGTGCCAAAGTTAATATACCATTTCATTTTCATGAAAGGTATAAAAATGGCAAGATTAAGTGAAAAATCAAAACTAAGATGTCTTTACTAAGATATTCTAGTAAATGACTTGCTGATGTTGGAGACTTCTGATGAAAATTACGGCTGTTATGTTTGTAAGGTTGCATTCCTTTGAGTTTACCGCATTTACACCATGAAATGTGCGCGTAAATCTATACATTATTGACAATTTGACAGTTCGTTTACGCATTAAATAAATTTATATGTTTGCACACTTTATAAGGCAATTATAACGTTAAATGAGGGGTTACCCCCTTTATCACCAAATCAAAATCCCCAAAATAAAAATCCCATAATCAAAATCTCCAACACGAAATCCCCATTTTCTATGTGAAAAACATTCAAATTAGGTTTAAAATCGCCGCGATTTTAAACCTATTTTGAATGCTTTTCACACAGAAAAAGGATAGTTATGTTTATTCTATTTCCAAATTAACACTTCAATATTGATGATTTCACAAATATTTAATGGGCACATAAAAGATAAATACAGTGTAACGCAATAACTTATAAATACAATTAATACAGTATTTACATAACAAAAAAATTCAAAATTCATTGCATTGCAGATAAACACCGGAACATTTGTTTTTCGTTTTTACAAATTATAAATACATATGTACATACATATATTTTTATGTATAAATTACATTACAAAACCCTGCCAGCAGTTTTCTGATAATTTTATCGTCTATCGCCAAGAAGTAACTAACTCGATACATTTTGCAGTTAATAACGCGATAAAAGTTCCTTTGACAAACAAAACATATACTTTAACGGAATTTTTCTCCAAGAAGATATTTAGGCGATGGAGATCTGTAACGTTTTGAATTTTACTTTTTTCAATTATTTTGAGAACTTTTGCAGTTTGCTTTCGTAGTTTCCTTCTATCCAATAGCTATATTAATGATATTATGCTAATTTTGCGATATTTTCTCATAGTCGGTTCACTACCAGATCTAGGTTTTTCATTTAAATTTTTTAATGTTTTTCCACAGTATTTTTAATAATAAATTTATAACCCAAAATTAAATAAATAGAAAATGAAATTTAAATCCGTGATCTGGCATTGAACCGACGACTTTTGCAAGGTAGTTCAAGACCTAAGCCTCTGTGCCTCTGATGTACCTAAGAAGTTGTTGTCAAATTCGCAATATAACATTGACATGGTTAGAACAGAAAGAAGATATGAAAACACAATGCAAATAGAACGTGTACCGTTAGGTTATTCCCCATCATTTTACTTTATGGTTATAGTCATACTTACATATATATAAATGCGTAATTATGTTTATATGCTTCAGAACTTTACTTTATGATTTAATTAAAATTTATGTGATTTTGTGTTCGAGGTTTTTTGATATTCCCTCAAAAAAGGTTTGGGGATTTAGCCCCAAAAAAGTGCGGGGATTTTGTGTTGGGGATTTTGGTTATGGGATTTTAAATTTGGGGATTATGTATTTGGGATTTTTTTTTACCTGGGGATTCTGTGTTTGGGAATTTTTTTTGGGGGATTTAGGGACACTCCCTAAATTGAGTCCACCTATGGTAATTATGTATTTAATGTTTTAACTGAATTAATGAAAACTTGACAAAGCCTGAATCAGATCCATCAATGGCGATTTTTCATGGGGTGAAAACTTTTTTCGATATGAGCCAACAACATGCAGTATAAACTTAGCTTCTTCTTCGTCGTGTGTTAAAATACGATTTTAATTTTTTATAAACTTGACGTCACACTCTGCAGTGTCATTTACTACGAATCAATTTGCAAGGAATTCCAAAGTTCTCTGATATTCCTTATTGTCTCTCCATACGGCTGGATCGAGCTCAAGAAAGCCACATTGAAGCTCGAAATTGGAAAACAAAAATTGTATCTTATAAGATACTTACAAAATTAGATAACAGAAGTTATGATGAACAGATGATTAGATGAAAAGTGCGGTTTTTAACAAAACCTACGACAGGATACTTGTCTTTTAAACGATTCCTCATTTTTCGTTTAATTTCGAGTGAGACGCTGGGATCACCCCACAAAAGATTTTTGATCTTATCAATTTCCTCTTCAGATACAGTTCTTAACGATTTCTGAATACTTGGAAGCATCGCGACAAAAGTTCAAATCTTGATTGGGGCATTCATAGGACTAGTGCACCTATACCATTCG
The DNA here is from genome assembly GCA_029619165.1 of Eurosta solidaginis. Taxonomy (NCBI): domain Eukaryota; kingdom Metazoa; phylum Arthropoda; class Insecta; order Diptera; family Tephritidae; genus Eurosta; species Eurosta solidaginis. The sequence continues at coordinate 28,954 of JARSSU010044796.1, forward strand.
TTGATGTTGGGTTGAAGAAAAAATACTGACATATCTCGAATACAATTAAGTTTTGTCGAAGTTATATTAAGTTTATCGCGAAACAGAAACCTTTTTAGACAATATATTGTTTTCAACATAAGTCTTGAATGAGATGTCGCACCGCATGTACGAAAGACACCGTCGACGTCACCAAGGAACGTAATAGAGAGTTCTAAAAGTTCCTTAACCACAGCGTATTCAAGTATATTTGAGCTGATTTCGACAAAAATGTTTTATTTGCTCTATTTCTTCGTTGTAAATTTTGGAACAAACAAACTGGTCATTTATACCGAAGCTATATTACTCGTGTTTAATATTGTGCCATATGTCAGCGAATCTATCAAAAATTATAGTTTCTGGGGCACTGCTTTTGCCGCACTTCCTTTCGAAAACGTTTTTTTAACACAATCTCATAAATATGATGACGACACTCAAGACTGCTAAGTTTCCGACCGAGAAGTTAATCCAAAAACATACAAGCACCACGTGTAAAACCTGTATTTGAAGAGGTAGTATTTAAGCTCCCAGTAACAACTCTTTCAGAAATCCCCCGTTCGACTATTGTTTTGTGACTAGCTTGGGCGATGTTTTTTCCGTTACCTGCCTCAATTTCGGGAGCTCGCAAAAACTTGGCATTCCATTGTAACTAACAGAACTGCTATTCGATCTACATTTGATCTGCCAAAAATTATATCCGCCCAGTGAACCACCAAGCGATCGTTGGTACTTAACTATTTCATAATAAATGGAAAAATTTGACAAACAATATATGTATATATGTTTATCAGCATAATACCCCCTTTTTTATGAACTCAGACTTTGCTTCATTAAATTGTGAGTGTCGATTCATGCAACTGTTGATTTCATCAAAAAATGGCCCTTTCTACCTCATTTGATCAACTGATCATCTTTTTCAATGTTGGCTCTCTTTAGCCAAGCAGGCGCACTTTTGGTACTTTTCTTTCTTTTTTTGCACAAAATTCGTAAAGGATTTTCACAAACCCACTCAAAATATTCTATTTACTTCATTCGCTAGTCGGGTGTTGCAGATAAAAACAGCCCAAAGATTAAAATGTAGCAGAATAAAGGCAAGTCAGCTAGCAGATAACACAGTGCAACTAAATTTGAACAACTGTCGAGTTCGAATCTGATCTTCGCAATTTCTGATTTGCTCTAGTCTTCACGGCCAAGAGGCTGCGAGATCAAAAATATTATTTGACATTGTACTTGAGTATTTTATTTTATTTGAAAATTATATTTTTATAAGTTCTGCTTAAAATCCAAAGTGAGACAACTAAAGACCATAATACATAGGGGCATAGTATCAAAAGACAGGATATTTTATCAAGTTTTATATTTATAAAAAAGGCAGTCTTTAACTTCAATAACATTAAAAAAATTAAACCCTACTGGGCAGGACGTTATGATGTCGTTTTTGCTTTAAAACTTCGGTTTGTTGGAGTCCTAAAAGCGCTAACGAAAACATTCTGTTAAAATGCAAATCAGATGAAAATATGAAGCTGTTTCACTCAAAAGAAGATCGAAAACCAAAATTTTTTTATGTTACTGGTTTTCCATTTTAAGATACTACTTACTATCGATGCAGCCTCTACAGCACTTCAGTCTAAAGCAGTGGTCGTCAGCTAGTGAAATAATTATTCGTGCTCACTTCACACATATTATTAATCTGTTTCGTTTAGCCGTCGCTGAACAACCAGAGAAGCAACATCGGTGGAGGCTATTGTTTATTTGAGCATTTCCGAAATGATATTTTGCAAAAAAACACTCATGCGCAAACTGTTTTCATGGTTTGATGTTAACAATTTACTTTGTTTAAATTTTTCGTTAGACTTAAGCAATAAAGTAGTTTTGTATGGCATATTTACGAGATATTTTTGTGTCCTAACAGATATGCGTGCATATGTCTTACCCCAATGCTTATTTATCAACAACTAAACCACTACGATGATTTTAGTCTTACTAACACACCTACAATTTCAATTTTGATAACCACTGGTCTAAATCCGCCGATCTTTTAAATGTCTTAAAACGTTTGAAAATTTGTCTAGAAGAATGGAAAGGTATCGACATGAACATGACAATTTAAAAATGCAAGCGAATAGTGTAGCGGAAAAATGGTCCATCACCCCTGAATTTTCTAAAACTCGCCAGAGTTTGGTAAAACGCTATTTTGATGAGCTTTGCGAAGATGAGCGTCTCCAAGATCCGGAAAGTTTGTTCAAAGTGAACATATTTTATCGAGTATTGGACATCATTATAAACCAACTGAAATCGCGTTTTATTCCAATGAATTAAATTGTTTCAAATTCCAATGTTTTGCATCCTTCCACTTAAAAAATTTTAAATTACACTGTTCTTTGAAAAAAAGCTCTAGAATTTGTTGTGATACATAAAAATAAAAAAATATCTGAATCGGAGAATTCTCAGTTTTTGACCTACTTTCACAGACGAAATAGAAAAATCGTCGTGTATTAGAGACTTCGCTGATTTATTAATAATAAAAAATCATTTTAGGTTTTGCAGCTTTCCTGAAGTAAGCACCGCGTTACTGTTATTTCTTACAATTCCTACGGCTAGTGCTGAACGATCATTTTCAAAACTAAAGGTCTAATTATACTTACAGTGCATTGTATAAAAAAGCAGCACATAGCATGTGAGACGTAGTCGTGCTTCTTTACGTAGCATACATAGCCTATAGCTAACAAGGGCAAACACACACACAAACAAAGTTAGTATATAAAATATACACAAACCCAAGCAAGCATTATGTGCTACTCTGAGAGTGATGCTCATTTTTCCACTATTTGCAATAACAATGTTTTCAGCACCAAGAGTAAGAGAGTCGCACGCATAGCGCATACATGGAAATCAAAATTCCATGGAATGCGCTACGTAGTCTAATCAAGTACACTCAAATCCCATCCCAGCGGCGAAAGTGTGCATTACGAAATCCAATACTTCTAAAACATTTCGAATGCAGCTTAACTTCCAGAATCAATTACAATCAATGTTACTTTTCCATAAGCATGGCCGCTTTGTGGGCAGAACTGATTACTTACATCATAACTGGTAATGAGGTAAGTAAACGATCTCCGACCAATCTTCGGATGTTTATTACTCTAAGGCACATCTTTCTGAAATTGTTACCGGCATTGTTGAGAGGTCATCCACATTACGATACACGCTTTCTAAAGGGTAAGGAACCTTATAATACAGCCACTATACCAATTCGTGTACTTGTAATCGAAGTGGTAAATTATAATCCACACATTGCAGTGTACATTTATGCAATTGTAATCGGCAGTGTAGGTAGAGCACCCACAGAATGATACACAATTCTAAATTGGTAAGTGCTCTTGGAACAGAATCACTGTACAACTTAGTGTATTTTTCAAAGGCTGGGTAACAGCAAAGTAAATTGTGTATTCTCATATACGATTTTTAAAATGTTAATTTTTATTTAGTTATTTTAGAAATTAACAAAGTTATGTGAAATATTTCATCAAAAAAGCTTAAAAAAACTAAAGTTGCAACCACAATTTCATACTACATATTATGTATACACATACATATGAGGGGCATCCACAAACCTAACCTACATATATACATACTCTTTCTTATAATCAATAAAAAAAAACTGAAATATTGTTTTAGAAAGAAACCAGTAACGACGGGACTGTCTTCGGCTGTGCCGAAGACTTCATACCTTTCATGAATGGGGCTGAACAATAATTTTATTCCGTTCGTAATCTCCAAATAATCGGATATTTAAGATAAGAAATATATAGTGAACAGATGTACATACCTAGACGATTTTTAAGATAAACGTAAAATAAAAAATAGGTAGGTACTTTGTGTGAGGATGCAAAGCTTCAAGTTTTCTGTGGTCTGCATGTAAAAACTATCACTTCAAATCACGTATTTCAACAATATATGACGTAAACGTAACTATTTGATGAGATTTGTTGTAATTTGAAGCTTCTAGCCATAAAAAAGGGGCAAAAATGAGAGTTTATATGGGGTATATAATATATATACCACCGATCTCTATGATTTTTTCAGACAACAAGATATGCTAAATACGTAAGCAATTGGTGAAATTTTAAGCTGCTAGCTGTTAAAATGGGGCAGAAATTGCGCAAAGTTTCCTATCTAAACAATCGGTTGTATGAGATATATACTATATATACCACCGATTTCTATGATTTTTTCAGACAACCATATATGCTATACACGTAAGCATTTGGTGAAATTTGAAGCTTCTTGCTGTTAAAATGTGGGCTGAAATTGCATATATATATATATATATATATATATATATATCATCATATATATATTATATATCACCGATTTCTATGATTTTTTCACACAACAATATATACTATATACGTAAGCAATTGGTGAAATTTGAAGCTTACAGCTGTTAAAATGGGGTAGAAATTGCGAAACGTTTCTTATCTGAACAATAGGTTGTATGAGATATATACTATATATACCACCTATCTCTATGATTTTTTCAGAAAACAATATATGCTATATACGTAAGCATTCGTTGAAATTTGAAGCCTCTAGCTCTTAAAATAGGGCAGTAATTACGAAAAGTTTCTTATCTGAAAAATCGGTTGTGGGGGATATATACTATATATACGAACGACAGATTTCATCAATTTTTTCAGACAACAATATGTGCAATATACGAAAGTATGTGGTGAAGTTTGAAGCTTCAATCTGATAAATTGAGGAAGATATGACAAAAATTATTCTTTTCTGAAAAATCGGTTGTATTGAGGATATATGCTATAGTGGTCCGATCCGACCGGTTCCGACAAATGCCTATTCGGACACACAAATACACCCGCTCACCAAATTTTATCAAGATATCTCAAAAATTGAGGGACTAGTTTGCATACAAACAGACAGACGGACAGACGGATATGGCTAAATCAACTCAGCTCTTCATCCTGATTATTTCGGTATACTTAATGGACTTACAATTTTGAGATTCGTACCAAAGTTAATATACCATTTCATTTCCATGAAAGGTATAAAAAACGTCAAAAGGATAAAAGAGCAAACTAAAATTCGAAGTCCATATTATGCAGATATTTTCCTTATGAATATATCTTTACTAATTTGGTGACTTTTTCCCATCATTGGTTTTTTTTTGTCTGTATTCCCAGCACTTCCAATATTTTCCTTATTTTTAAGATGTTAAATTTTATTATCGTACTTTCATTTTGCTAAGCGACCCTTTTCGAGTTTTGAATGCTTGTCTATGGTTTGTTTATATAAGCGATCATTGGTGCCATCAACTTTTAGAGCATCTGTAAATTAAAAAAAAATTAATAAAAAAAACATAGGCTTGGTACATACTGCTGTGTTAACTTACATAATACATAAAATCACAATATTTCAGTAGTTCACAGAACTTACAGTTATGCTTGCTGGAACTCCACAATGCACACACTAAATAAGAAGGAACCTATTACTATAATATATAAATCTAAGTAATTTAACTGAAAAACTCATTTAAATAATTTAGATTTGTTTTTATTATTTATTGCCTGAGGTTTTTTGCTTTAAAATTGTTTCAAAACTATTTACAGCGCACAATCGTCACACGAATAATCGACTGACGCGTGCCACAAAACGATCTACATTCACATATATATGTAAAAGTATGAACATGCATATGTAAGTATATATGTATTTTACACGAACCTTCACGAAGTTTTAAAATCTCTATTACGAAGAATGCATAGAAATTTCTTCATTACAAGTCGCATACAATCTAAGTGAATGTAATACATTACTTGTAAGGGTTTCTTAACGCATAACGTGGAAGGATCGCAGACTCACTTCGCCGCTGGGATTGAACAGATATTATTTGTAAGAGCAATGCTGCTGTGCCCTGCTATGCTATGCAAGTATAATTGGACCTTAAAATTGATAAAAACCTACTTAAGTTGTTCTTTTTATCTTTGAGTTAAGCTGACACGAGGTCAGGTGTACTAAAAACACAAGAATTTCTTGTATAACCGATATATTTCGGGCAACTATTAACAATAAAAAACAACATGAATTATAACGAACAATATGTCACAAATAATAATAATTTTCCTTAAAAACTAATTACATACATTTATTTTCCGCTTGCACAGTCTGACGTGGAGTATTATACTGTTTATTTTTTGTTAACAAGTGTCTGTATGCCTGTGCAGTATTTGTTAGTAGTTGTTATTTTTATTTCATTGTAAATATATTCAGGTTTCCGCATTGTGCTATCATGGTCTACAGACCATACTCTCTTGCCTAAGAGAGGAGTCCCATGGCCAAAGATGACTTGATACGAAACATTTCTTTACGCTCTCATTTTTTGCGCTATCAGGAGGGATTTATCTCAAATTTGAGCTGGCAACAATCACAGATAAATCCCTCGGGCCAGCTGAAGCGGGTGCCAGAACAAAAAATGTGCCAGCTAAAATGAAAAACGGGCCAAAAATTTCGGTAAACTTTAGTTTGACCTACAACTGTAGAATAGCGTTCAAAAATTATGGGAAAAAGGATAAAAATACTTGTTTTAGTTTAGATATTATTAGTTTCGAAGGCGGAGGGTAAATATTATTTCCCATTCAAAAGTTATCACTAAAAACAGGTTTTGTAAATATGAAGTCCCGATGCAACCAGTCCATTTTGACCACAGAACCTGGAACGTCAGACATGTAGGATAAGCCCTATCCATTAAATGATGTTAACTATTATATCATAGGTCCGATTTACTGAAATTTCAAAAGAATATATGGTTTTCATTGTGAGTTAAATGCGTTACAATATTTGACTAATTAATTTAATCAAAATGTAAATTTTAATCAGATTTGTTTATATTTGACACTAACTAGTCGTATTATTGCAAAATAAGTTTATAGAAATGAATATTTTACGACTATCATTTATTAAATGATTGAAACTATAATCGCCGAAATGTATGTCAAAAATCCCCATATTCAGATCTATTAATTTTTGTTTGGAGTGGCATCATTGACAAATATTATAAAAAATGTGCATTTTGACAGCGCTCTCTCGAAACAAAGAGTTGCAAATCCATTCATCTATGCCCATGGCCATTAGTGGGACATATAGGTACAACGTGTAATTGAGTACGCTGAAAATCTCGAAGTTTATTAAAATTAAACTGAGTATAACGTGACGTGGTGCGTCAAAGTGAAACGCGCCGTGGTGAATTTGTGCTCACATTCAATTTTCAAGGACGAGCCAAACATTTACATATGACTTTATCTGAAAAGGGCCAATGTCGTGTACACCACTTATGGTTTCCCTCAATACAAGAGATGTTAGAACATTTTCGCCATAATCTGATACCATTGGAATCTGGCGGCACTTCTGATGTAACGTTAACCGAGTGGGTGCACAACCAGTGAGCATCATGTACTGGAACAAATGAAATTGATGTTAGCAATGCTGAAATAAATGGTGCCCATCAACCACACCACCAGCAGCATCCAGCCCCAAGACATATGAGATAGCCTAAATTATGGAGTCTATTCAGTGTCAGTGAGTTCCGTTAATTTTTAAAAAAAAATAAATGTAAGGCGCGATAACTCCGAAGAGATTTAAGGCCGAGCTTCTCTTCCAATTTGCGTCGTGCTCCTCATGATTTTCCCTACAAATTGGCCGGACGGGACCTACAGGATTTATGCCGACTCCGAACGGCATCTGCAAGGCAGATGAGTTTTCACTGAGAGCTTTTCATGGCAGAAATACACCGGGAGCGCTTGCCAACACTGCCGAGGGGCGACCCGCTTAGAAAAATTTCTTCAATTGAAAAACCTTATTTCTAAAATTTTTGATGTTGCTTTGCCGGGGTTTGAACCCAGGCATCTGGTGTGGTAGGCGGAGCACGCTACCATCACACCACGGTGGCCGCCACAAAATTAAATATATTGCAGTATATAATATACCAACAACCCCACGTACATATTGAGAAATAGAAATTTATTTCTAAATTTAATAGTTATTAATTTTAAGTTAAGTATGTTTCCTTATTGTTATTTTCCATTTTTGGTTATATTATATAAAAATCGGCACAATTTTATGTTTACTATTTTCTTATATGTACATATTTACAAATATATACATATTAGGGTGGATCAAATTTATTCTTGAAAAGGCACATCGTTTCTGAATCTATGGGTCATACTGAGTAATATTGTCCATGGGA
>JARSSU010044797.1:12500-20506 GCA_029619165.1 Eurosta solidaginis
AAATAATACCGACACATTGTAGAGACTTTCCTTGCGCTTATTAATTGTCATAGTGAAAGCAAGGCGAATAGGAACTGCAAACATTTGAAAGCGAATGGTAAATCCGTCGGAATCAGTGGAATCTGGGTATCAAACGTCTTCTTCCTTTGTACTTCCCTTTCAAAATTGTTGCTTCGATAACGTCCCAATAGCTTCTTCACAGCGAGTCTGTCACGATTGCAAAGTCGTGGCACATTAATGTTGCGCAGCATATAATCGGTGCTCCAATTTTAATCGTAAATTATGAGGTGGTAGGTCTGGCAAATCGAGTGGGTTTAAGAATTCAGTTGGATAATTTACGACATCATCTTGATAATTAGTCCATGACTTATATGCACTATGTCACCCAGTATTTGATCCAGAATAGCTGCATTTATATCATTGACGTCCTTATTTTCCCAGCTAAAATTGCTCTTTCACTGAGCAGTCATAGTTTTTGTAATGTTGAACTATGTTTGGAAATACACTCTGTATCAATGCCTCTTTAGACTGTGCAAAAGTGCAGAAATTGTTAAGCATGTAATCATTCCTATTGGATCGACAGACATTTGGCCATTCGATTTTCAGTAATTGCTGTGAAAATTCAGCTGCTGGCGGATCGTTTTGTAGTTGAACACGTACGTTTTTAGTAAGTGTAGCATGTTACATGTCTCCATAAATACGATGATTGTAACATGCATGCTTGCATCTGCAGCGTCGATTGGGATCACAGTAATGTTGCCTCAAAATCTCCAGCAATAAAATCATGGCTCTCCAAAAGATTGTTTTTGGCTCCTCTTCAACGTTCTATTCAAGGGCAATCAATGATTTCTGTGTGCCATAGATACACTCGTGCAATACGATGAGCTTAATACTTAAGAACTTTGGACCATCCAGATGTTTTCGAAATATTACATGTGGTGTTTCATTTACCTGCATAGTCAAGGCACTTAATGCAGAATGTGCCTGTGCGACCGCCTTCCAGTAATGTAGCCGCAATTCCGCGCGGAAGTGCGTGCCAATGCACGTTATCAGGTCTGATCCGAATTGTTGCTAATATCACTGAAATCAAACAGGTCTTGCTGTTCCCCCAGAGAGCATTCAAGAAAAACAATCACCAGTTACCATGGCTAACATTATTCATGATTGGATCAAACATGTTGCTGTTGGTCATGTCAATGTCGTAAATTTGATGTTACAAATGTGTTGATGTAGTTCATTACAATACATAATATTCACGCTCCAGTACTCGATTGAACATATCATGCAGGACAATGCTGCTGCATGCCCAATGTACTAACGATTGTTGACATCGACAAATATAGATCCTTAATTACAATTACAAATGTATTTAATGATTTAACGGAATTACATATCCACGTTAATATGCGCTTGAATGTTACAACACACAAAAACAACCAACAAACAAAAAAAAAAAACACCAACCAACAACCAAAACAACCACACAACCCAACCAACCACACCACACCAAAAACACAACCCAACACCACAAACACACAACCACACAACACCCAACCAACAAACACCAACAAACCAAAACACACAAAACACACAAACCACTTTTACAACAAACCAATCAAAATGTTGCATGCGAAAATGTGCATTTGCCATCAAACGGAATGCATTAAAAACGCACCTCTCCAAACACTCTATGTTTACAATAAAGTCCATAAGTGATTTTAGTTTAGTTGAAAATACGTCAGTTATGTCGCGTCGATCATTGAGGATTGGCCAGAAAAAAATGGTCTTTGATTTCACTCATTGCGATTGCATGATAAAAGTATGAACAGATCCGGCCGTGCCCATACGCGCGAACATACGCCCGGACATATTCATGCATGTGTCGCGGGCTACAGTATATGTTGCTGGTAATATGATCATTCTACCGATGCTAGTTTCACATTCCATCATTATTCACTGCATCCCGTAAGTGATGTATTCCTCGGACCGTAACTTAGTCTGGTGAATTTGATATAGTTTAAACGTTCGGTCCTCATTTTTGCATATATGATCCACGACAAATTGGTTGGGACATCTTCTGCATTTCAGAATGTGAAATAATTCATAGCGCTAGCTTTTCTATTCGGTCTGCGGCTGAATTAAAAAAAAATCAATTTGTGAGATTATGATTATCATACTAGCAGGATACCCGACGTTGTTCGGGATGCGTATTTATATTAATTCGCCCTTATAATATCGATATCTTGGGTCTTTAACTTAACAAATTTTTAAACATTTCTGCTAACCAAAATCACGAAACCATGTGCAGGCTCCGTTTATTTAAAACATTTTATTTTCCCCACATTATCCCTGCTCCCCTTTTATTGCTTGTTCCATCCCACTTACTTTACTCTGTGCCTTTTTCTGGCGATCCCATTCTTCTTGAGTATATACGAATTGATTTTCAAAACCTGGTCATTTCGTGGCGTCAAGATAGCCCTCTCGCAAAGCCAAAAGTTATCATGACAGACTCCTAGATCATTATAAACAGTAGAAATTAGTCTTGCAAAGAATGTACGGTACGGCACAAATTATCGGGCAGTGTAATTTTGCCCTCTTCTTCGGGGTATGTACCATTTCCAATCTTTAGCAAAGTTTCGGAGAAGTTCTGCGCATTTATGTTGCCTCCGATTCGAGCGCGCATATTTTCTGTTAAATGCATTCTTTTAATGTTACACCATAAATATGAGCTCTTCAAACACGCTCGTATTTCATCTGCTCTTGTACCGCGTGGTATGACCGGTAGTATCTGCCGAAAATCTCCACAAAAGAGAAAAGTAACACCACCCATAACTTGGTCATTTTGGCGTATATCCCTCAGCGTTCTGTCCACAGCTTCTACGGCTGTCCGGTTCGCCATGGTGCATTCATCCCATATTACCAACACACAGTCACGAATAACGCTGGCTTTTTCGCAATTTCTTGCTATGTTGCACATTGGATATTCATTGATATCTAAGTGTATGGGGATTTTGAACATGGAATGGGCAGTTTTACCACCAGGTAATAAAGTTGCAGCTATACCAGATGAAGCCACTGCCAGAGCTATTTTGCCTTGAGCTCGCACCTTTGCCAAAACAATTTTAGTTAGGAAAGTTTTTCCTGTCCCACCAGGGGCATCTAAAAACAAAATCTCACCTACTTCATTATCGACACTATAACAAACGCGTTCGAATACTCCTCTTTGCTCATCCGTTAAACGTTGAATGCCATTACGTAGAGTGTCCGCAAGTTCTGTAGGATTATACGAAATTTCGCTTGCGTATTCCCTGTTCACGCGTTCACCGTCTATAGATGGTTCGGGTAAGCCGTATTGGGATAGTAAGTTCCCCCCATTGACAAAACTGTATTCTGAAGTTCGATTAAGCATTGATTAACAGCTCTGTCCCGCATTACGTTGTTAATTTCCCCTTCAATATGGCGTCGCATGCTTCTGAGATAGTCTTCTGACAGCTTATCCTTGTGTTTTACCCACAGAGCCATAGGATTCGATAGAGAACAAAATACCACTAAAACGCAAAACAAATGTCGCAACCGGCTTGGACTGTCACTAATGCTTGCTTCGGATATAGCATCATCCCAATGCTTGTCATCGTCAAGCAAGTGGCGTTCTCGGCAAGCATCGCGGAAAGTGGGATATTCAACTCCCAAAAAAGTGCGAAGGTCCGAAAAGGAAGTAGGTCCTCGTACTGTATGCAACAACAACCGCAAGTAAAAACACTCGGCATTGTTCGGATGAACCATATATACACGTCCAATGACATGTTCCTTAAAAATGCCGGGCTCCCCATCTACAGATCTGCCCCGTTTCCTGCGGTTAAAAACACCTCTTTGCTTATCATACGTGTAATAAGAGGGAACCTCCTCATACATTAATGTCCTCGCAAACCTGTCTCTTTCGCAAAGCCGAAAGTATGCCAGTAAAGTGGTTTGCCTCGGGTTTTCTACTCGATCTGTCACGTTTTCGCAATTGAAGTATATCCTTTGCCCTCCTTCTAGATGAACCTCCAAATGCACTACAGGGGGATATCGCTCATGAATGGGAAAGCTTAATATTCTCCAAACGGCCTCTGAAGAGCTTATATAACGCCCTGATTGAAATCTAGTTATTTCGTCATTCTCATTCCTTAACGCAAACGTTGCCTGGTCACTGCCCTTATTTATATACTTGCATATATATTTAATGGATGATACACTACTGCACACTTCCACGTTGATGTGGGCCTGAAACGTTTTGGAGAGTACAGGTGAATATGGTACGACCCATCTATTGTCCAAAATTATATCTTCACCACGTAATCTTAAAGTGGCAGTAAACCCACCTTTTTCTGGGGACCGTCGCCGATAAGAGGGATATCCATCCTCTCCCGTTATGGTGTGTTCTATAAGTGCCCGTGGATAATCTTTCGAGCATCGGCCGTCCTGCATGCATGGAGAGTTGCTATTTAATATCCCGCAAGGACCATGGACCATGTGTGTTCTTACTATGTCAAATAGTGTGGCATCTGTGTTGCTGTCTGGAAATTCGGCACTTATCACATTATCAATATCGTTAGGGCGTATTTTGTCTTCCAACCAGAGAAGTACATGTGCATGTGGTAGACCTCGTTTTTGCCACTCAACGCTGTACATAAAGCACAAAGCTGACCCAAACAGATTCTCCTTTGTAATTAGGCGTATTAGAGCTTTAAGTTTTAAGTGGAACACTCTAGCTATTATGTCGTGCCGATCGTATGCATTTTGACCAGGCAAAAGTTGCTGTGTAATTTCAGCCCACTTCGGATTTGTTGTCATCGTTATAAAGAGATCAGGCTTTCCATATTTTCTAACGTAGCAAAAAGCATCCTGTGTACGTTCGTGCATGTATCGTGGACCTCCCGTAAAACTGGACGGAAGTATTACTAATCTGCCCAAATTTTCTGTACCTCCATCTTGTTGCATAGCATCACGTAAGTGCACATACTCCTCAGCACGCAACCGTCTTTGATTAGTCCGTATGTAAACCAAACGCTCGGTTTCAATTTTAGCATACATATCGACGATAAACTGATTAAATAGTCCACGAAATCTTTGCAAGTATACAAAACTGTTTGCTCTTATCTGTAGCATGTATGCATAAAATTGTTGTGACGACAACTTTTTATGTGGGTTTGGCAATCTAGTAGTAGGGTTAATTTGATGTAATTCAAAGTTATATCCATCTTCCCCGTGACAAAAAATTAATGGGTATTGAAGCGCATCGTATGATCGATGTGTCTCGTATATACGATGAAGACGATCGTCATGAGTGCGCAAAACATATCGCGCCTTTCACCCTCTTATAAAAAAAAATAAATGTAAGGCTCGATAAACTCCGAAGAGATCTAGCCGAGCTTCTCTTCCAATTTGCGTCGTGCTCCTCCTGATTTTCCCTACAAATTGGCCGGACGGGACCTACATGTTTTATGCCGACTCCGAACGGCATCTGCAAGGCAGATGAGTTTTCACTGAAAGCTTTTCATGGCAGAAATACACCAGGATCGCTTTGCCAAACACTGCCGAGGGGCGACCCCGCTTAGAAAAATTTTCTTCTAATTGAAAAACCTTATTTCTAAATTTTGATTTTGCTTTGCCCTGGGTTTGAACCCAGGGCATCCGGTGTGGTAGGCGGAGCACGCTACCATCACACCACGGTGGCCGCCGGAAGGGACCCCAAATGATCCCGAAAAGTCCCGCAATTATTCCGACGGTATCTTGACAGATACCGAAAACCATCTAGAAGTGATGCCGGAAAGGTCCTCAATGATCACCTAATAGGTCCCAAAATTACCCTGACGGCATCCCAGACGATCCCGAAATCCATCCAGAAATGATTTTGGGAAGGGTCCCAAAATGATCCCAGAATAGTATCGAAAAGGTCCAGAATTACCCTGGACGGGTTCCCGGACGAATCCTGAAAGCTATCCTTAAATGATCCCGAAAAAGTCCCGAAATGACCCTGACGGGATCCCGAAGGATTCCGAAAACTATCCAGACATGATGACGGAAAGGTCCTCAAATGACCCGCTAATAGTCCCGAAATGACCGCAGACGGATCCCGAACGGATCCCGACAACTATCCAGAAATGATGCCGAAAGGGTCCGCAAATGATCCCGTATTAGTCGAGAAAAAGTCCTAAAATGACCACGACGGATCGCGGACGAATCCCAAAAACCATCCAGAAATGATGCCGGTAGGTATCCCAAATGATCCCGAAATAATCCCGAAATGACCTCGTCGGCAATCCCCGGACGGATCCCGAAATTATCCAGAAATGATGCCGGAAAAGTCCCCAATGATCCCCTAATAGTCCCGAAATTACCCTGATGGGATCCCGGACGGATCCCGAAAACCATCCAGAAATGATGCCGAAAAGGTTTCCAAATGATTCCGTATTAGTCGCGAAAAGTCCCGAAATGACCCCGACGGGATCCGGACGGATCCCGAAAACCAACCAGAAATGATGCCGGAAGAGCCCCCAAATGATCCCGAAAAATTCCCCAAATGACCCCGACGAGATCCGGACGGATCCCAAAAATCATCCAGAAATGAATGCCGGAAGAGCCCCTAAATGAACCCGAAAAAGTCCCCAAATGAACCCGAAGAGATCCGGACGGATCCCGAAACCATCCAGAATGATGCCGAAAGGGTTTCCCAATTATGCCGTATTAGTCGCGAAAAAGTCCCGAAATGACCCCGACGGGATCCCGGACGGATCCCGAAAACCATCCAGAAATGATCCCGAAAAAGTCCCAAATGACCCCGACGAGATCCCGGACGGATCCCGAAAAGCAATCCAGAAATGATGCCGGAGAGCCCCCAAATGATCCCGAAAAGTCCCCAAATTACCCCGACGAGATCCCGGACCCTCTTGGACAGCTAAAACGACTGCAACTTCATTTGTGGTAGGAGGATTGTACCTTCTTGGATGTTCTGTTGCGGGCCTTTTATCAGCACATATTACAAATTTATAATTATTATTTTGCTCTTCGGGAACGAAATCAAGGGCATTTTTAAAATCGCGAACGTATGGATTACATCATGTAGCATATTTTGCAGAATAGATTTCAGAACTACGATTAAGTTGTGGAAAGTTTTCGTTTCTAATAGCCGCATGATCTTCATAATTCGCTGCGAAATATATTTGCAGGAACTTTGGCTCATTCTCGGGTAACAATGAACCAATAAGGTGATAACCTGCCCTTGGACTTTGAAGGTAGGCATAAAAGGTCCTTCCTTTACTTGTTTTGCTCCAAAAGATGTCATTTGAAATGCACTGTTATACGCACGAATGTTTTCTAAAAAGTGCTTTGACTGCGAGTGATCACCGTTGAGCAGAGCTTTCAAAACTTCAGGCGGATTTAGGAAAATTTCGTAACTGACCTTTCCATTGGAACAACACATTCCAACCGTTTCTTTTTGGAATTTAAGGGCTTCACAAAATCCGCATTTCAAATTCATTTCGCCAATTAATGAGTATTTAGCATAATCTACTAAGGGTTATATGCAAAAGCACTTTTTGTCTTAGTAATCC
Organism: Eurosta solidaginis; assembly: GCA_029619165.1. Classification (NCBI taxonomy): domain Eukaryota; kingdom Metazoa; phylum Arthropoda; class Insecta; order Diptera; family Tephritidae; genus Eurosta; species Eurosta solidaginis. Next base: position 20,093 of record JARSSU010044797.1, read on the forward strand.
CAGGAGAGTAAGCCGTTACCTACATCAATATTTGGGGAAGCTCTTCAGAGTCATTTTGTTCCCTATTTAGCGTATGTCGCACGCGGTCAACATGCAGGCGAACTTGGCGATTTTCCTCTGCCTCCAACTGCCGTTTTCCGCGTATTCTTTCCCTCTCGTTGGCCCTGTATGTTTCTTGATCTTCACGTAGGCGTTCGTAATTTTCTGCAGTCATAACTATACTGCTGCGTTGTGGTTGCTACTTTCCAGCATTCTAGTAATGTTTATGGCGATGTCGATCATTTATCAAACCTTTCTCACGATGCGAAAACGTTTCGGATGTCCTATGCTCACAATCGGCGTTCATCATATCGACCCTTTCATTACTTGTTTGGTATAACCTTGGACATGCTGAGCGGATGCGATACAAATAGC
>JARSSU010044798.1:0-14795 GCA_029619165.1 Eurosta solidaginis
CAATTGAACCAGTTATTGACCGCGCCCTTAGGCAGGATGATACTAATTCACGGTTAAGTTAATGCGGTTTGTCTTGGTCTGATTGACATGGTGTTACGTGTAACCCCGGTTGTTGATTGACTGGTTGGAATCGTGTCATGTGGATGGAGAGTCTGTCTCGATCGGGTGGACGCAATAACTCTGATAAGCACAAAGCACCTCGGCCTTTTCCGGGACTCTGTGGAGTCGGCAAAAACACACCACATTTAGATGTTCAAATGGGCACTTACCATTTTCGACATCATCCACCTGGACTTCCTATGCCGGGAAGTCATGGTTTTACAAAACTCTTTTCCATCATCGCGCAGAAAGAGCCGTATAATATGGAATTTATTTCTTGGGGGGCACCCCTTTTCTTCATATAAACTCCATCTTTGCTTTAAGCCACTTACACTCGGCTTTTCCGTCATCCATCGTCAACGTACCCAACTGCTCGTCCATCGGTTGCCTTGATAATGCATCTGCCACAACGTTCAACTTTCCTTTTCGATACTGTACGTCAAATGAGTATTGCTGTAGTTCCAGCGCCCATCTCGCAATCCGACCAGTCGGACTCTCTATCGCATTCAACCATTTCAACGCTAGGTGATCTGTTATTACTGTAAACGTGTATCCTTCTACGTATGGCCTCATCTTTCGTATTGCCCAGACTATTGCCAAACACTCCTTTTCTGTCGGTGAGTAGTTCATCTCTGCCTTGTTTAACCTGCGGCTTGCGTATGCTATTACTCGCTCTTCGTCGCCTGAACCTTGCGTAAGTACTGCACCAAGACCAAAATCACTTGCATCCGTCTGTAAACTAAACTTCCTCGAAAATCTGGACAAGCGAGTACCGGTGCCTGCGTCAGTGCTGCCTTAAGTGCTTCGAATGCTGATTGCTGCTCTTCAGACCACCTCCACTTACTACCTTTCTTAAGCATCGATGTTAACGGGTGTGCGACTTGTGAGAAATCCGGCACGAATCTTCTATACCATGACACGACTCCTAGAAAACGTCGTAACTCTCGTATATTCTTCGGTGGTTCCAGTTCTTTGATGGCTGCTATCTTGTCTGGGTCGGTATGGATGCCTTCCTCGCTAACGACATGACCTAGATATTTTAACCTTTTCTTAAAAAACTCACATTTTTCCGGGTTTATCCTCAGGTTCGCTCTATGCAGCCTTCGAAATACTTCTGTTAAATGTGCAATGTGCTCTTCCAATGTTTTGCTTGTAATGATAATATCGTCAAGATAGGCAAACGCGTATGGTTCCAATTCTGGTCCTATGACACGATCAAGTGCTCTCTGGAAAGTTGCTGGGGCTGAGTGCAAGCCAAATGGCATTACCCTCCATTGGTATAGTCCACGCCCAGGTACTGTGAATGCGGTGTATTGCTTGCTGCTTGCTTCCATAGGGATTTGCCAATATCCATTTTTCAAGTCCAAGCTACTGATAAATCTCGCGCTTCTTAATTTGTCCAAGATATGTTGTATACGTGGTAAAGGGTATGCGTCTGGTACTGATCTTGCGTTTAGTTGACGGTAGTCTACGCAGAGTCTCCATTTGCCATTCTTCTTCTTTGCCAAAACTATGGGTGCGCTGTGCGGGCTATTCGATGGTTCGATGCAACCTTTTTCGATCAGCTCGTCGACTTCCTTGTTGATAATTTCTTGCATTTTCGGATTCTTCGGATAGTACCTTTGCTTAATTGGACGGTCGTCCCTCATAACTATTTTGTGTGTGGCCACGTTGGATACTCCTGACATCTTTGCAAATACCTGTAATTCTTGGCTCAGAAATTTACTCACCGCATCTTCTGTCTTGCTAGTTGCTATCGCCGCCATTGGGTTGTGTTCCTTGAAATCTTCGCTATTTGTTTCGACCATAGTTGTACATGTCACTACCTCTTGCTTCCGTTCGTCTACTCTCAACGTTATTTCTTGACCACCACATCTCATCTCCAAGTTTACCTTCGCCAGATAGTCCGTGCCAATTACCACCTCATCGCCCAGTCCCGGTAGGATTAGCATCTCGTTCCTCTGTACTTTATCACCCATTCTTAATTCTGCATCTACCGCTTCTTTGATTATTATTGCTCTGCCATCGCCCATTCTTACTCGCGTCTTTACTTCCTTGAATTTGCCAGTTTTTAATCTTCTCGCCATTGCATCACTTATAAAGCTCCTCGTCGCTCCCGTGTCAATCGCTGCTACCGCTTCTTCTCCGTTCACATACGTTGTTACCAATATGCGGCCCTTTGTGTATTTGAACATGTCTAATCTCTCCGAGGTTGCACTTCCGAAGACCCCATCCCTCGGTTCCAATGTGGTCTCTGGTCGTTTCCCTGTGGCTTCCTACAACAATCACGCGTGAGCACGCCTATCTTACCACATGTCCAGCAAAATTCTCTTCTTATGCCTCGGCACCCGTATGAAAAGTGACCACCTCTTCCGCATCGTCTGCAGGCCGTTCTTGTATCTACATATTCTTGTTGTGGCTCTGACCTCTGCTGTTGTTGGACTTCTACTCGCTCCTCCTGTCTTTGTTCTGCCTGGAGACACTGGTACTGACCTTCTTGACGCCGTGGTATGAATGGCCTTGTGGTTGGTCGCATTGGTTCCCTGTCAGGAGTAATATTTTCATAGTCTTGAGCTAAACTTACCAGCTCCTCAAGATTGCTGACCTCGCTTCGCTTTATATATAGTTGGTACTCTCTGCGCGAGTTTCTGTAGATGCGGGTTAGTTTCTGCTCCTCGGTGTAGCCCGCGTGACGCATGAGTCCTTGTAATACTAAGACATAATCTTTAAATAGCTCACCTTGTCGTTGTACGCGCATTCGAATTTCATCTTCCAATTGCTCTAAGTATCGGGAGCTTAGAAAGAACTTCAGGAAGTCCTTCTTGAAGGCGTCCCACTCCTGCCAATGCCGGTTGTTATTCCTGTACCATACCAACGCTTTGTCCTTCAATAACTCCGGCAGCGCTTTTGGAATTGTGTTGCGGTTGATTTCATACCCATCTGCTAGCTCCTCCACTCTTTCGATGAATCCTAGGGGATCTTTGCCTCCGTCGTACTTTAATCCCCACTTCCTTACTCTGTCCATGGTCGTTGCATATGTGCCAGGCTGTTGAATATAATTTGTCGTTGCGTACGTACCAGGCTGCTGAATAAAATGTACCGGTGGTTGTCCGACCTCCAATTGATTGGGTGCACCATTTGCCTGCCTATCATTTCTTGGTGAATTTAGTTCGCTGCTTGTCTTTGATGCTTGTGGATTTGTTAACCGCGCATGCCGAATCGCCAACTCTGTGAATCGATCCCGTAAGTTCTCGTTATCCTTCTCCTCTTGGATGAATGTCGCCAATCGTTTTCTTAGTTCGTCAACCGTTCCGCCATCCTCTAGCCCAAATTCCGTGCTGTAGGCTACCAGATCCTCTCGAGTGAGATAGTATATCCACGATACCTTTACCATTGTTATGCTTTATATCCTCGTCGTATTAACCCAGAAGTGTGTGAATCTTGTTTCCCTCTTCGTTTCTGATGCTCTGAAAGTATATCTTAAAATTTGATTTGTTTGTCCTGCTCGGGCGCCAAAATGTGACGGGACTTTTCCTTTGACTTTGCCGGGGTTGGCCTCAGTCCGTCCAGGGTTCCTGAAAGTAGAAATTCCTACCGGTCCCTTCTAAAAGAATAACCCTGTTTATTTCGTATAAAAACGTTATAAAAGTATTTATTTAATAAAAATTCTATTTCTACTCCTAGCTGATTCCCTTGCTCTGTAAGAGGTGACTGAGGTAATAAAGCCCTCGGCCAACCTCTGCGGTCGAATGGAGTAATAAAGCCTCCAGACGAATATACTTTTAGTACAAATGAAGTCAAAAACCTTCGTGTACTCTTGGTCGGTAGTCATAAAACCTACCGACTCGTATGCCTGTCTCCTAATCTCTGAATTTTAATGCGAACTCGTCGCCCTTATATACTAATTTGCACGCAACCTCTGCGGTCGAATGGAATAATAAAGCCTCCAGACGAATATACTTTTAGTACAAATGAAGTCAAAAACCTTCAGGTGTACTCTTGGTGGGTAGTCATAAAACCTACCGACTCGTATGCCTGTCTCCTAATTTCTGAATTTTAATGCGAACTCGTCGCCCTTATATACTAGTTTTGCACGCAGGCAAACGGTTATTTTATAATAACAACTTCTAACTAATAGTATTAACAATATAAAACTGTAACGTAGCGTTACTATAGTATGACCCCCACTTTAACCCTTTTTCTTCTACGCCTGAGACCCCCACTCTAACCCTTTTCACCTACGCCTGAGAGTATACATACATAGTACATTAACAGGTAGCCAACAGCAGCAGCTACATACCAATGCATGCGAATAACATTTGGCGATAACAATAATATGCACACAGTACGCCAACTCACAGTAAATGGCAAACTGAAGTACCCAATTAGCGGTTCATTTCTCACTCGCATCATAGCAGAAGCAGTATAAAAGAGAATGAATTTGCTGTTGTCACTTCATTCCTCGCAGGTTAGTCAGAGGAAGTGGTTGCTTTATTAAGCAACCCCAGTCACTCCTCCTGACTAGCTGAGTTGAAGGGGTGCTGCCTTGGCACTGGTCACCCCTTGCTTGCGGGGACAACGGGTTGTCGTTTTTATGGTTTTCTCGCCCGCGTCCCAGCTAAGTAAGCAAGCCGCCTTAGGGCTACCCCGCCCCTTCCTCTCAGCTAAGGCTCCAGCCGACCCGGTTCGGCAGCTGCGTAGCGTGGTGCCTTCGGGACCCAGTTTCTCCTCGCAGCCTACGAACCGGCAAGGACAGAGCTGGTGCAGCCCCCCCCGGCACCTTACCTTAGTGTGCAACCACGGGGTGAGCGATGTCCAGGGAACGAGCCAATTATGACCACCCGGTCCTTTTCCCATCCGCCCCGGCTCCGGCCGTCGACCGGTCCAGTAGCTAAAGGGGCTACCGCTGTGCCGTAAGGTGCACTCCCCCTCAGCCCATGAATCGGGCCTTCGGAATTCCGCTGGTAAAACTCCGCGTCCAGCCCTGCATTCCTGCAGGCATGGAGGCGGTGGTGTCCAGCTGGCGGACCGGAATTAACCATAACTCTTTTATTCATTCCTCGCAGGTCCCTCCACCGCCGCCACTGAGCGTCGTTATCGGAAGCCGCCCGCAACAGCCGCCACTGGCCACTGTTTTGTGCGTATCTGCCTCCCTTCCAAATATTCAATGCATATTAGGGTGATCCTATATTTAAAATTTATGTTTGCGAAAATGTAAATATTTTGCTTGCGGGTAAAAGTGCGCAAGTCTAATTTGTTCTTTAATTTAATAATTATCAATTCAATGTACAACAGAATATATGTAATTAGGGTATAATTCATAAAGGTATACATATGTATATTTCTGGTGCTTCATATAAAATGTATAAGTGATAAATTCAAATACTATTATAAATTTCAAGTTATTTAAAAATGTATGTTCTTTAGATAAATGTGTGGATATGTGTATGTTGTGAGGATACAAAGTCCTCGGCTTTGGCGTCCTCACACAATACATTAATTGAGCTTACTTCCTTTATAGTACATATTAGCGTGTATCCCCCTTAAAAGTGTTACTGATAGATAATGTTGAGATGATGTTAGTGTCCTAAAAGAATTGAAATTGGACGAAAATTTTTCCCTAAAACCTTTTCATATTGGTTACGTCATTCTTAGCTGACCAAAAAATTGTTATAGGTATATACTTACATAGTACATGAATATTTAAAACGAAATATGTATGTGGTTTTAATAAAAAAAAACAAAAATTGCTACGTCACTTAAATTCCGTTTCACGTGATTGTCTAAACATGTCCTAACATTGCCTAACCCACCTGGACTGGTAAATGTGATGCTTGACCGCCGTTACTATTGTCACCTCGACGTATGTAGGTATATAGTTCAATTGATGATATTCATTTTTTAACGCAGCACTTAATGCATCGTGAACGTATCTAGTGGTGGCGGTTAATATGAAGATGTGATGAAAGCGGTGTATCCGTTCGATGATGACGTTCAATTTGTCCATCAATATTGTCCGATTGATCCAGTGTTAGCTGACTGTCATCATTTTGGTCATCTCGACTATCTAAATAATGCCTTCAACAGGTCTAAAAATAACCCAAAACTTTTTATTCAAAAATACATTCACAGTCCTCATCCTCTCGCATTCGTATTTCATTTGAAAATATTCCTGTTTTTACTGGTTTACAAATTATTTATATTTATTTTTTCTTATGTGAGCCTTGCGGTACGACCGCGTTAAGCTAATATAAGGAAGGCCCCTAGTCTACTGTATTCCATTGCTTAATAGCACAACGAATGTATGTCTGGAAACTAGTATTCGTTTTGTTTCAGGGAGTGGATTTAATAGTTATTTTGAGATTGAATGTGATATTAGGAATTTTGATAAATTCTGTTAGCCTCGTGCATTTAGCCGAGTATGTTCTGTGGCAGATAGTGGATCTGCGTTAGGGTTCTGGTCTCCTAGCTATGGGTAAGCGAATGAATTGTGGGATGATTTTTTAAAATTATAATGGGTCCAATCTGAATTTTGATCTGATTTTGATTTTGAAGGTCCTGAAGCTCTGACTTTTGACGAATCTGTTTAGGACGGTCATACTCTTGTCAGTGTGTCACGTGCAAGGGATGATTGCATCGGACAGGTTGCTCTGGGGTAGATCTCAAAACCAGATATCCTCGTTACTTTTATAAATCTTTTGTGGCTCCTTGCTGTTCACAACCAAGCGCGTCGCGTGGTTGGAATCGCATTATCCTAGGCGATTTCAATGTCCATCACGGCCTATGGCATTCAAACTTGCGGGCGGACAGTAGGGGTGAGATGTTGGCGGATCAATAGAAGAAACGAAGTTCTGCACAAAAAACGGAGACGCCCCCATTCGTATGGTAGGAAGCTGTCACTGTTCGCCAGATATATCAATCGTGAGCACTCGAAAACTTCGTCAACTGGCAGCCGATGGTAACACTGCCATCCGACCACCTGCCAATACTTATTTCGCTTTAAATTTAAAAAGGAAAGTGGGATGAGTACAAATCCTTTACAGACATCCGCTTTGCTGCCCTCCTATCCCGACTGATGCTCGCCGAATTTCGGCCCATTTTCCGGCGGAGGCCGCAAATTTAGCGAGAGAACGTGATCTTATAAGAGAGCTCGATCACGGAGACCCCCATTTAAAGGATATAAACCAACGAATAAGATTGCTTGTGGATGAACACAAGCGGGCGAAATGGGAGGAGCAGCTAAGTCGTTGTAACCTCCCTGCCAGTGTGGGTAAACTTGCACATAAAGATAAATTCAGCGTGTCCCCAATTACCATCACCGCCAAATAATTTGAGGATGCCATCGGTCAAGCTAAACCATCTATGCCGTTGCTTAAAAGCCTAGGAAAAGAGGGTTACAAATATTTAGCACATGTCTTCAACCTGTCTCTGTCCACCTTTGTCATCCCCGAAAAATGGAAAATGGCCAAGGTGGTCCCGCTACTAAAGCCTGGAAACCAGTTAACATAGGAGAGTCATATCGTCCGATATCTCTCCTATTGCCAGTAGCCAAGATGCTTGAAACCATTTTGCTCCCATATTTCAAAGCAAATTTGCAACTAGCCTGTTATCAGCATGGCTTTAGAAAACTTTATAGCACCCAGATAAATTGCGGTTTAAATGAAAACCCCCACCATAGAACAGTACTCGTTGCGCTAGACTTATCAAAAGCATTTGATACGGACAACCATGGCACGTTACTGCAAGACCTGGAGGGGTCTACCCTTCCCCCATGTCTTAAATGGTGGACCGCAAATTTCTGGGTGGCCTGCAGGGATCGGTGCAATTTAGAAGCGCAACACCGAAACAAAAAAGAATTAAACAAGGGGTGCCACAGGGTGGTGTCCTATCCCCACTTTTGTTTAACTTCTACATATCAATGATACTTTCGCCACCAGATGGAGTTACTATCGTATCCTACACCGATGACTGCACAATAATGGCCACAGACCCAGGGCTACAAATCGATGAGCTTTGCATCAAAATAAACAGCTACCTCCCTGGTCTCTCCAGTTCTCTCACCTCACGAAAACCTGACATTATCACCGACTAAATCATCGGCGACCTTATTTACAACATGGACTTCCCAATTTCGACCATTTTGATCATCCACGTTAATGGCACTACACTACCGACTGTCTCGCACCCCAAAATCATGGGTGTGACGTTCGATCAGGATCTAAATTTTGGTGAGCATGCGGCCGCAATTGTACCGAAAATCCACAGCCGTATTAATATCCTCAAATCTTTTGATGGCAGTACTTGGGGAGAAGATAAAGAAACGCTCATAACCACTTACAAAGCCATTGTACGCCGATTGCATGATACGCGTCCCCGATATCGTGCCCAAGCCTAAAGACTACTCAGTGGAAGGAGCTACAGGCCTGACGAAATATTGCCCTCAGAACCGCCACGGGTTGTCTTCTTAATTCTCCAGAACACCATCTACATAATTAGGCGAGAATACTTCCCATCAGGGAGAGAAATGAAATGCTAACCAAACAGTTCCTGTTGAATACCCAGAAACCTGGGCATCCCAACAGACACCTGATTGATGGGCCAACACCGCCCAGGGGCTTAAAGAATCATATCCGTAAGCATTATGAGGAAATACGGCACCGAAGAGCACGGCCGTATGAAGCCAAAAAACACAAGCAGATCCTCAGTGAACTCCGCAAACAGGCGTCGGACCTCTATTGCGGGAATTGCCCGGTGAATCCTGTACTCAAAGATCAATACCTTAAACTTGCAGAAGAGGAACGCACACTCCCTAGGGAAACGCGAGTCGCTCTATCTCAACTTCAAGCTGGATACTGTAACTGGTTAAACTGTTACCTATCCAGAATCAACCCCGACATACAAAATGTATGCCCTGATTGCAATGTGTCCCCACATGACTCCAACCATCTCTTCAATTGTAATGTGGAACCGACGCCTTTAACACCCCTCTCATTATGGTCCACCCCTGTTGAAATAGCAAGTTTCTTTGGACTCCCGGTAGAGGATATTGATGACAGTTTGTGATCGGTCACACCTTTTGGAGTGGTCAAGCACTGCTACAACAACAACAACAACGTTTTTTGGACATCTTCTTCTGGCGATAAAACGGATGAGGCTGCTAAAAAACATGGGGTACTAAGGTCACTAGTAGCTTCAAAGTGGATTTCCTTAGCAGTGAAGCAGACAAAAAGGCACACGTAGCCCTTGGACAGTCGACACCCCTTACCGCGTTAGTTTTGATATCGAAAGGCCCCGCAAAGACTATCCCGGTATTGGTTAAAGCGCGAGTAAAATTAGTACGTTAGCAGGGAAGGAGCCCATAAGTTGGGACTGCGCCTGTTTTCGGTGAATAATGCATGTTTTGCAATTGTGGGTGATGGCCCTGATCATTTTCTTGACGTTCGGAAAAAGCTGGTTCTCGCCATGAAGGGAATCATCACGGATCATCATGACTGTAAGGCGAGACAGACTGCAGTTGTAAGGCAAGGCGATCGGATGACGCTCGTTGTATGGAAAGCCTTTCGAAGCCCTAGGTGTATGGGTTGAGTGGCAGTATTTCAATCTTGCGATCGATAGGTTCCCTATTTTTCAATTTTAAATATGATGTACCATAGGATTTTTTCTGACATACTTTTATTAATGCTTGAGTCGTTGTCTTAATCTCCCTGGGTAAATTTGAAAAACGATCGAGAATATCCATTGGATCTGCCCTTGTGGTGGCATATGATTTTGCCCTTTTTTCCTCAACGGACGTGTTGTATTCGGTGTGTTTGTGCTGGCCAGTGGGAATTGTCTTTTTACAGCCAGAAGGTCCCTGCCACAACAACGAATTGTTATCCAAATCTTCCTTAGTCCGCTGGATTAAATTCCGAGTCAGCGTGAAGCCAGTCGTTGCTAACGACCATGTCGATGATCTTGGTAATTCGGTGTGCGAAAAAGATTGACCAGGAGCAGGGCGCTTTCGTATCCATGCGAGTATGATGGTGGAATCCGTCCAGAGGTGAACTTTGGCTGGCCCCCAAATTAATGTTCCGAATATTAATTCCATGATTTCTTCAAGCAGCATGGCGCTTCAGAGTTCTAATCGTGGTAGCGAGATTGTTCTCACTTTAGCTACTCACTGGAGCTACTCACTGGAGCTTCCTTGGAAGCGTCGCAGAAGCCGTGGATTTCTACGACGTCTTAGGGTGAAAAATTTACCCACCGCGGTATCCTTATGTCATCTACTTCGCCGTAATTTTGGGTAAAATTTTTCCACCGTACTAAGGTAGTTGGTGAGACAGGCTCGTCCCACTCGTTGCCTTCTAACCAAATACTTTTCATTAGTACTTTTTCCATTATGACCATTGGAGCGAGCCACCCTAATGGGTCGAAAAGTTTGGCGATAGCTGACAATATTACCCGCTTAGTTAAATTTTCGGGATCCGCCAACGGTCCTGCTTTAAATAAAAGAGATCGGAGTGAGCATTTCATCTTATGTCCAATGACTGGACGGTGCTGGTGTCTTCGAACGCAAGAAAGCATTCGATCGCGTCGATCAATTTTCGGGATGTCTCTGAGAACTGCCTCCGAGTTTGATGTCCATTTACGAAGTGGAAAGCCCGCTGACTGAAGAACCTATTAGATTTCATCCCCTTGCTTTAATGGTCGATGCGATGGTGTGTCCTCCGGCTAATATGTCATCTACGTACATGTATTCTCGCAGGATGCCAGATGCTGTTGGATGGGAATTCGTCAGCCAGCTTTAGAATCGTTCTAATGGCAAGGTATGGAGCGCAATTAACTCCGAACGTTACCGTCTTTAATTCGCAAAGGGCTATTGGTTCATTATTGTATTTTTTGAAAACAATCCCTTGAAATTTGGTATGGTTGGCGTCCATACAAATTTTCCTATAAATTTTTTTTAAATCACTGTTGAAGACATATCGATAGAGTCTTCAACGTAGATTAAGAACGGGAGATCTGCTTGTAGTACTGGTAGGAGAATGTCGTTTTGACTTGTGCCATTAGCCATCGCGATTGAGGCATTTAGGACGACTCGGACTATTTTCGTTATACTTTCTGCCTTGAAAACGGCGTGGTGTGGCGGAAAGTAATTATTTGTTCATTTGCCGCGACTATACTGTTAATTTTTTGCATATATCCGAGGGTTTCGTATTCAGAGAGTACCCTCATATATTCTTTCCCTAAATCCGGATTTTTTATTCACCGTGACTCGTTTCGAAAATATTTCGAGCATGCGCGTCTAAGGGATCCTCCTAAACTTAATTCTTCTGAGTACCCTTGCTTGAATCGGAGAGACACTATGTACCTCCCATCTTCATTTTTTTGTGTTGTTTCTCTGCACAATTTTTCGCAATATGTGTCATCTGCATTAATACTTTTGCTCTTTGGCAGATTTTCTAACTCCCAGAATGCTTTTAGTTGGTTGTCCCACACAACCTCGTTGTAGAATGACAGATGCCCTTCGTTGGAGTCGGTGCTTCTACTAGACCCGTTAGTATCCAACCGAAAACTGTCTCTTAGGCCAAAAGTGTATTAGGTTAGGTTAAACTGGCCGGTCATAAAGACATCACATAGAATGAATGTGTCCATTGTGTTACCAGAGTTTGTTTGACGATCAAACGGAAAAACCCCAATCAGGTGCCAGGATATATGTTATAGAATAACTCCGTCCCTGGCAAATAATAGTAGTTTTTTAGGACCCAGCTTAATTGCTGCCGCAAGATCTGACAACTCTGTCACCCCTAATATCTGGAGGCTTGATCTGGCAAGCGCAGGACATGAACACAGAACGTGCTCAACCGTTTCTTCCTTTAGCTCACACTTCCTACACTTGCTGTTACTGACGACGCCTAACTTATAAGCATGTGACGCCAGAAGGCAGTGTCCAGTCTGTATGCCCATCGTGAGCCTTAAGTCTTCTTCCTTCAGAGATATGAGCGACTTCCTGGGTCTAATATCGTAGGCTTTGCACATGATATTAGAAATTTTGCAGTCACGCGCTTTTGTCCATGCCTTTCCTTCTTGATGGATCATATGCAACTCTTGTCTCGTTTTGATTTCTCCCAAATCGATTGGGACGTCTATCGTCGACTCAGCGGGTGTTGCATCCTCCTTTACCAACTCATCGGCCTTTTCGTTACCTTCTATCCCTTTATGAGCGGGACCCAAGTAAAGATATATGGTCCGGCCTGAGCGAAGTTTTTCCAATGCTTCTTTGCATTCTATAACACTTTTTGATGAAGTACTGTGTAAGATTATTGCCTTAATCGCAGCCTGACTCTCAATATATATTAACGCGGCTGCAGCATAAGCCGCTTCCTCCAGAATTTTTGCTGCTTTCTTCACTGCTATAATTCCGCTTGAAAAACGCTGCAGTAATATGGCAGCCTGTAGGGTCTACTTATTTCTGGGTCGACAGAGTAAACAGCAGACCCAACCCCTTCTATTAATTTAGAACTATCCATATACACGTGTATAGGTGTTCTGCCATTTCTGTACCGTGGCACAAACCATCCGGCACAATTGTGGCCCCAATATTTCTTTCGAAGCTCAGGCACGGGACCATATATCCCGTTTGCACAATATTAGATGGCGATATACCACTGTGGCGTCAACGCGGCTAAAACCAAGGAACAAAAAACACAAGGAAAGCTAGACATCGAAAAGCTTCAATCACAATAGACTGCCAAGAATTTCGCAACTCGACTCTCCCACCTGGTCTCTGAGAGCACAACTCATCCTGAAGGAATACAGGAGCAGTGGGAGCATATTTCCAAAGCACTTCGTACTGCCGCCGAGGAAAAATTGGTTACCGGCGACCACGAAAAAACAACTGGTACGATGAAGAATGCCGCGTTACAACTGAAAGAAAAGACGCTGCCTACAGGGCTACGTTAAAAGCGAGCGCGACAAGAGGAGTGTGTGAACGATAGAACGATAGAACGAAGCAGAAAGGCGTGAGTGCGAGGAGCTTGAGCTGCTAGCCACCAGGAATAACGCCCGAAAATTCTTACCAAAAAATACGGCCACAGACGGAGGGGTTTAAGACCGGGGCAAACTCCTGTAGGAACGAAAACGGCGACCTTGTAACTAATGTCCAGGGAGTGCTTAGATTATGGAGGGAACACTTCTCTGTTCTCCTAAATGGAGGTAGCAATTCACCGCGCAGAGATGAAGAACCCGATCCCGCAACCGATGATGATGGAATATATGTATTCCGCCCGATTATGACGAAGTTAGAATAGCAATAACCAGATTGAAAAACAACAAGGCCGTGGGCGCTGATGGATTGCCTGCGGAGCCATTCAAGTACGGCTGCGAGGAGTTGGTAAGGCCCATGCAGCAGCTTCTTAGCAAAATATGGGCGGAAGAGTGCATGCCCGACGGTTGGAATCTAAGTGTTCTTTGCCCAGTCCACAAGAAGGGGGATACTGCAAAATGCACCAACTGTCGTAGAATCAGCCTTCTTAATATCGCATATAAGGTCCTTTCAAGTGTATTGTGCGAAAGATTGAAGCCCACCGTGAACCGGCTGATTGGACCTTTTCAGTGCGGCTTCAGACCTGGTAAATCTACCATCGACCAGATTTTCACAATGCGCCAAGTCTTGGAAAAAACCCGTGAAAAAAGAATCAACACATCACCTCTTCGTCGACTTTAAAGCCGCCTTCGACAGCACGAAAAGGAGCTGCCTATATGCCGCTATGTCTGAATTTGGTTTCCCCACAAAACTTATACGGCTGTGCAAAATGACTTTGAGCAACACCATCAGCTCAGTCAGAATTGGGAAGGACTTCTCCGAGCCGTTCGAAACTAAACGACGTTTCAGACAGGGTGGCCCCCTATCGTGCGATTTCTTAAATTTGAAGCTGGAGAAAATTATACTAGTTTCAGAACTTAACCGCACTGGAACAATATACTATAAAAGGGTGCAATTACTGGCATATGCTGATGACATTGATATCATCGGCCTAAACACCCGCGCTGTTAGTTCTGCTTACTCCAAACTGGAAAAAGAAGTGGTAAAGATGGGTTTGATGGTGAATGAGGACAGAACGAAGTACCTGCTGTCATCGAGCAAAGAGTCAGCGCATATGCGCCTTGGCAACCACGCTACTGTTGGCAGCCATAATTTCGAAATAGTAAACGACTTCGTTTATTTGGGAACCAGCATCAACACTAGCAACAACATCAGCACTGAAATCCAGCGAATAATCAATCTTGCCAATAAATGCTACTTTGGACTAGGTAGGCAATTGAAAAGAAAAATCCTCTCTCGACGAACGAAAATCATACTCTACAAGTCACTTATCGTACCCGTCCTGCTATATGGGGCAGAAGCATATACCATGACAACAGCAGATGAAGCGGCTTTGGGAGTGTTCAAAAGAAAAGTTCTTCGAAAGATTTATGGATCTCTACGCGTTGGCGATGGCGAGTGCCGAAGAAGATTTAATGATGAGATGTACGAGCTATACGCAGACATCAACATAGTCCAGCGAATTAAAACGCAGCGGCTGCGCTGGCTAGGCCATGTTATGCAATGAAAGATGATGTCCGGCCAAGAAAGTGTTTCTATCGGAACCCGCCTATGGAAGCAGAGGTAGAGGGCGGCCCCTACTCCGTTGGAAATAGCATTTATGCGTCATACC
>JARSSU010044800.1:0-53788 GCA_029619165.1 Eurosta solidaginis
AGAACTGGGGAACTACACTTGCGAAAAAAAACAAAAAAAAAAAAATAAAAGAAAAAAGAAAAAAAAAAAAAAAAAAAAAAGATAAAAAAGGCTGACAAACTGCTGGAAAATATTGTCCATTGAGGGTGGTTAACGGATACGTATTGCGACCGTTCACAACATATTAAGCAGAATTCCCCCCACGCAACGCACACAACCCTGGGGCAAGGACAACGGCGCAAGCACCCGCACCCGCGGCGTGGGGGGACCACGCTAGCTGGTATTACCGAGAAGCAACATACACTTGGACAGGGAACGATTAGGGCTATGAGTCATATTCTCTATGAGTTCCCAAAGAAAATTCTATTATTTATTCAGTTTAAGGTTCGCGAATGCGCAGTAAAACTAACCAAAAATCATTAAGAGAAGAACAATTGAGATCGAAACTGAACTGCGTTATTGTCAACAGTGTAATAGATTCATGCTTTTTATAAAGGTGTGACGGTCGCCCATTAAAAACGCGTGAGAGTTTGCTTAGATTTTGTTAATGGGGGGTAAGCTTAACCTAGTCCGCCTACAAGGTCCCGCCGCCGTCAATCTTGGAAGACCACCCCCCCCCTCCCCTGACCCCCCCCCCGCCCACCCCCCCCCTGACCCCCCCGTCCCGCCGCCCCCCCCACCCCCCGCACCCAGAATCTTGGCGCCCCCCCACCACACCCAAATAGAACGCCTCTGTGACCGACGCCCCCCAACCCCCCCAGCTCCAATCTTACAAACCCAACCCCCGCCCCCTCCCCACCCACCCCATCCCCCGCAACCCCCCCACCGAATAAGGCCCAACCCATATTCTTTGAGCTGTGACGTCCCCCCCGACCCAGGGCCCCGCCCCTCCCCCCGCCGGACGACCCCCCAACCCAACCCTGACCAGCCCAGACCCCCCCCACCCCCCCACGACACCCCACCACACCCACCCCCGCCCTTGCCCAGCGCCGCCCCCCCCCCAACACCCCCCCGCCGCCCCCCCCCCCCTGGAGAGCGGAGCCCACCACCCCCCCCCCACCCATCTTTGACCCGACCTCCTCCCCCCCCCTCCCCCCCTACCCCCCCCGACCCCCCCCTCTTGAGCGAAAATCATTCTTGACCCACCCCCTGTGACCCCACCCCCACCCCCTCCGCCGACCCCCCCCCGCGCACCCCCGTCCCCCCCCTCGCCCCGCGCACTTGACCCCCCAGGCCCCGTAACCCCCTTGAACACCCTGCCCCCCCCCCCGCCCCACATCCCGCCCCGCTTGCACCCCACCAACCCACCCCGCACATTCCCCCCAGTCCTCCACCCACCCCCCCCCCCCTTCCCGCACCCCCCCCACCCCACCCCCCCCAGCTTGACCCCCGAACCCCCCCCCGCCCCTTGACACTCTCTCCGACCCCCCCCCACGCCCTCTCCTGGCCCCGCGCCCCTCCCCCCCCCCCTCCCCCCCCCCCGCACCCCCCCCACCCCCCACCCCCTCCCGCCCTCGCTGACCCGCCCACCCCCCCTCCCACACCCCCCCCCCCTACGCCACCGGCCCCCCCCTAACCCCGCCCTCACCTCTATGACCCCCCTCGACCCTGCGCCCCACCCCCGCCCTTGACAGCCCCCCTTTCTTGACCCACTCCCCTCCCTCCCCCCCTAGCGCTACCACCCGAACCCCCTCCGAACCCATCCCCCCAACCCGTCAACCAACCCCCCCGCATACCCCAGCCCACACTTGAGCCTCTCGCCTGAGGCCCCCCCCCTCACCTCCCCTGACCCCCCACCGACTAAGACTTTCCCCCCTGACCCCCCCCCCCCCCCCCCGAGTCGGAACCCCCCCTCCCCTCCGCCCCGACCCCTAACCCCACCACCCCCCCAAACTCCCATCCACTCCCCCCCCCCCCCGGCCCATCAATCTTTACCCCCTACCACCGCCCCCCCCCCACGCGCCCCCGCCACCCCCACCACGCCCTCCCCCCCCCCGCACCCCACCGTGACCCCCCCCGACGACCTCCCTACCCGCACCCTCCCGCCCCTCTTACCCCCCCTGACCTCCCCCACTGACCTCGTCCCATGCACTCCCCCCCCCCCCACCTCCACCCCCCCCCGCCCGCGCCATTTTTGACCCCCCCCGCCATCTTGCTGACTCCACCCCCCACCCCTCCTTAATCCCCACTTGTGTCATTTGACCCCCTCCCCCCGCCCCCCCCCGCCCCTCCCCGCCACACCCCCCCCCCCCCCATCCGACGCCCCCCTGCCCCCCCCCTCACACCACCCGAGCCCCTACCTGACTGACCACCCCCCCCCCTTACCCCCACCCCCATTACACCACTTGATGTACCCCCTGCCTACCACCCCCAATACCCCGCCCCGACCCACCCCACCCCCACCGTTTGACCCCATGACACCCCCCCCCCCCCCCCCCCCCCCCATCCTCCCCCCCCTCCATCCCACGCGACCCCCAATATCTTGACCCATCCCCCCTCTTTTACCCCCCCCCCGCCCCCATCCCGACCACCCCCACCCCCCCCCCCCCCACTCCCCCCCCCCCCCCCCCTACCCCCACCCCCATTGACCCCCCCCCCCACTTGAACAACACACCCCCCCCCCTTGACCACCGCCCCCACCCCGACCCCCCCCGACAGACTCCCCGGCCCTGAACGTTGCCCCCACCCCCACCGCCCCCCCACCACCCCGACCTACCCCACCCCCACCCTCCCCCAAAAAAAAGAAAAAAAACCGCCCCGCCCCCCCCCCGCCACCCCCCCCCCCCTCACTTTGACCCCACCACCGCCCGCAAATCTTGAACCGCACCCCCCCCCCCCCCACCTCTTGTACCCCCCCCCCCCCCCCCCCCCCCCCCCCCCCCCCCCCTAACATGGATTCGAAATTGATAGGCCAGGAATTATATCTGTTCCTCAAAAGAAAAAAAAATTTTGTGGCTCAAATTTAGTACTTAATTTTTAACTCAAAATGGGGGTCCAGCTGGCCTCACTTGAAAGGTATTTCAATATTTCTGGGTAAGTTCGAGAACTACGAAACACTTTGAAAATAAGGGCCACCCCTTATGTACATATTTATATTAAAATAAGCACATCTATTAGATTAAAACATTTATCTAACACAAATAATAAATTTACTCACTATTGGTTCAAACACTAAATCTATAAACCACCTAAGTCTTAGATGTTCATAAATCTTGTTATGCCTAAAAAAGCTCAACAGCAATAAAATACCAATTGTATGCTTTTAACAACCCCCCGCGTCATCATTCACTTCACAACCACGGCCTCGTTCGTAAATTAAAGTGGCCTACAATGAACCCATAGACCCAAAGAACACACTCAATAGGCCACTGAGGTCGTCGAGAGCAGTGTGGTAATTCATGCGAAATGTAATGGTGATTTGATGTTGATGTGATATGTCGAGTCGTGGATAGATGCTCTACGAAATGAAAATGACAGCCTGGAGACACATTTACAAAGCGATGTGAAAATATAAAATAAAAAAGTTAAAGACAAATCTGCATGAAGTCATGAAATTCAGAGTAGCTGAATGATGAGTGAAATTTGTATAAATTAGTGTGAGACGCAATAGAGTAGTAAAAAAAAATTTAAGAAACGAAGTTAAAAAATCTTAGTTGTAGAAGCCATAAAAAAACTGAGCAAAGTTTCCACATTAATTTTACAGAAGGACAAAGTGTGCAATAATTAGCGGCATATGGCGCGGTGAGGTGAGATTGAGTTAAGTGCATGGCTTCCGCAGTTTTAGCTTTACATAATAGTCGAGAGAACTGCCCCCCGTGAAAGCTTCAACACAGCTATGCACTCCAGTAAGGACTGTTGTATTTAACCCTCAGTTGAGTAGCTATTTGGATCACGTTGGGTCAAAGTTGAAAAAAAGAAGTTTGGTTGGGGAGTTTCCTGCTAGGTTTTCGATGTTAGCCGCAAGCTCAAGCTGTCCTATCACTGTACCGTCATCCTGTAGAAGCTGATGCAGTAGCAAAGCTGGTTTCAAGCCCTCAGCTCAACGGTGCTGCAATGGCGGGTGATCTGAAGCTTTTGATCTCGCTTCTGATTGCATACAACTATTTTAAGATTGAGACTGGTCTTGCAAATACCTTAGTCCTTATTGGTACAATTGACCAGAAATACAGGACTGTAGGAATTTGAAAGTGCGACCACGCACCAGGATTCTTCTGCTGTAAATTTAGATCTTGCGTTAGCTAAGCAAAAACAGGGCTGACACTGCCTATAGCAGACTAGTGAGATAATTCAGGACGGTAGTAAATGGCAAGCGTCTTCTCAAGTTATGGATTCACAGATTAATAGAAGTCAGTGCGTTATATCTTATTATACTGAAAACACCTTCCTGTGACATCTGCATGGAGGATGCGGGGAATTCTCGGTCATTGCATGTTTGAGGGTTTGATTGTTCAGGTAGTACTTATTTGAAAGTAGATAAAGTAGCTATTAGCTTACTTCAGTTTGCTGAAGTCGGCAGCTACTATTACTAACTTAGCCTGCTAAGATCATATATTCGTATCTACTTATATCTAAATAACGTATGTGACATTAAATCAAATAACGATTTTTTCCGTCTCACCCCTTCAAGGTTAAATATATCACATATAAATTGTGGTCCCTATTTGATATGGTTAAGGGCTGTGGCAAAGTAGTTAAAGTTATTTTATATCCAGTCTTGAAAGTGTAATATATCGGATCTAATAGGCTGATCTGCACTTGAAGTCCTGTGCAAAGCGCCCAAACGCTCGGTTTTAATTACGATAATGATTACAGCGATTTCTACTTAAAATAAAAAAATCTTAGTTGTAGGGCGAGGATTTAAGGTTGTCGGTCATAGGTCAAAGTTAAGATTGCTCTAAGAAACTCAAAAGATTTACAATGAACTTTTGATTTCTAATACCCAAAATGTTAAATATAGCTTGGCGATATCATATTAATTTAAGTACCGATAAGAAACGGTTACATTCGGTCTTCATAATCTGACCTTGGATACCTGTACAATAACATTTATATGTTTCCAATCGGCACTAAAGCTTACATGTGATATCGCCACATACAGTATTATAGAAGTTAGTATTGAAAATCAAAAACAAATTTTGTTAAGTCTCACTAGAGCAACTCAACCTTGGCCCTTGTAATATCGTTTAATAGTATCCAATGGGGACCAAAATTTGTATGCGATATTTTTGACTAGGGCAGACTGGAAGAAATTGTTTATTTGATTTAAAAAGACCACCCTAATAAACACCTATAATTTTATAAGTAGCATAACGTAAAATAACATAGCAAACCTTATAACACTATAACATTAGCAGCCTTAAAATTACCCCCGCGGGTTTAGCGGGCTTATATATACCGTGGCAGGAATGCCTGCCTAAGAGGCGACTAAAATACCCAATGATTCAAGTGTGTAGCGCACCCTTTCAAAGGGTTGCCAGCGCAATCCATAGCTTCTCCAACCCAATTGTCACGTCGATATAAGCATGGCGAATCCTGTTCTTAACAACCGAGGCTCTGGCGACTCCAAGTCCCTCATTGCACTAGGGGTGAGGAGGGATGGCCTAGAAATATCATGAGGCCATATAAATCATTCCGGAGATGATAGGGCTTGTCCCTTAATGGTGCTTGTTACCGGAACTTACCGAATCTATATCCGGTATAGGACGATCAAAATCGATAACACTCACTCAAAGCCCTCGGGGAGTGTTTTTATCGCTACAACAACAACAGCAACAACGACAGCCTAAGGATACATCGTTAAAGATTGCATATCGAAACGCATCGAATATAATAGGAGACATAACATAGCGTGGAATAATATAAAATAATAAGTGAAAATATTATACATAAAAAGTGTGAGCTGCAGGAACAAACGGTTGAGCACGTTCTGTGTTCATATTTCTGCGCTCGCCAGGTCAGGCTCCAGCTATTAGGGGCGGCAGAGTTGGCAGATCTCGAAGCAGCAATTAAGCTGGGTCCTAGAAAACTTCTAGTATTTGCCAAGATCACGGAGTTATTCTTGGCAACTGATGGGGTTTTTCCGTTTGGTCGTCAAACACATTCTGGTAACACTATGGACACATTCAGTCTAGGTGGGGTTTTTATTGACGGGCAGTTTCAACCTACCGAAACTATACATGTGATATATTACAATATTATGCAGCGTAACATTTTACATAACATTGCATAACGTAACAAACTATGTATAGTGACACAAAATAACATACCATTATAAGCTTTGATACGGCATAACTTAATAAAATTAACAATGCATAATGTGGCGAATGTTGACATCACCAGGCTGTTAGTAAATAATCACGCAACAACAAAAACATGAAGCAGCCACTCTTATATACATTATATACATTAAAGCTAGCACACTTATGTAGAAGGCGACGAAGAGATATCTCACACGCACACACATGTAGTCACAAGTCGAAGTAGTTACTCACAATACACACGCATATGGATATAAACTACAAATATACACGTACTTATATAGCTGGTAACCAAGCATGAGCTACAAAAGTTCTAGAAGGTGAATCATTTAGACCTTGGAGGAATATGCGGACGAAGCAAACAGAGAGTATAAAAGCAGCGAAAGCTGAGTAATAACTAATCAGTTTGATTTAAACACGCTATTAGTTGCGAAGTGCAGTATAATTGTAAAGTATAATTGTAATACTCCAAAGTAGAGTATTTATTCGACAGTTCAGCGATTCGAACGTTAGCAGAAGATTTCAAATAAGCGGATTTCCCTAAATTCGTTACAATAATATAACAAACCCTCTAATATAGAATGGCATAATATAACATTATAGCTTACGCTATGTTAGGCCAAGTTGATTTAACCTTTTTTGGTATTATTGTTCCTGAACATAAACTTTTAGTTTTAGCATTTTAAAAAAGACAGGGGTATACAAAATTTGCGAGGGATCCAATATTTAAGCAAGTCCAAACGATAACTCGGCATTAAGTTAAGTTTTAAAAGGAAATATTATTTTTCACGTTAGAGGAACACTCGGTGTGTATACCAACCCCCGTTGGCGTCACATGCCTAAAATAAAACTTTATTGTTTTACGAAACTTCTACAAAATCTTGTATGCATCGCTTATTTACGAAAGATACATGAAGCCTTTCGACTACATATCTTACTTACTTACTTAATTGGCGCTTAACCGTCTAAACGGTTATGGCCGTCCAACAAGGCGCGCCAGTCGCTCCTTCGCTCCGCCAACCGGCGCCAATTGGTCACACCAAGGAAGTTTAAATCGTTTTCCACCTGGTCCTTCCAACGGAGTGGGGGGCCGCCCTCTACCTCTGCTTCCATAGGCGG
Source organism: Eurosta solidaginis (assembly GCA_029619165.1). Classification (NCBI taxonomy): domain Eukaryota; kingdom Metazoa; phylum Arthropoda; class Insecta; order Diptera; family Tephritidae; genus Eurosta; species Eurosta solidaginis. The sequence goes on from JARSSU010044800.1 coordinate 7,356, forward strand.
GTTCCGATAGAAACACTTTCTTGGCCGGAGCATCATCTTTCATTCGCATAACATGGCCTAGCCAGAGCAGCCGCTGCGTTTTAATTCGCTGGACTATGTTGATGTCTGCGTATAGCTCTACAGCTCATCATTAAATCTTCTTCGGTACTCGCCATCGCAACGCGTAGAGGTCCATAATCTTTCGAAGAACTTTTCTCTCGAACACTCCCAAAGCCGCTTCATCTGCTGTTGTCATGGTCCATGCTTCTGCCCCCATATAGCAGGACGGGTCCGATAAGTGACTTGTAGAGTATGATTTTCGTTCGCCGAAAGAGGACTTTACTTTTCAATTGCCTACCTAGTCCAAAGTAGCATTTATTGGCAAGATGATTCTTCGCTGGATTTCAGTGCTGATGTTGTTGCTATGTGTTGATGCTGGTTTCCAAAATAAACGAAGTCTTTTACTATTTCGAAATTATGGCTGCCAACAGTAGCGTGGTTGCCAAGGCGCGTATGCGCTGACTCTTTGCTCGATGACAGCAGGTACTTCGTTTTGTCCTCATTCACCATCAAACCCATCTGTACCGCTTCTTTTTCCAGTTTGGAGTAAGCAGAGCTAACAGCGCGGGTGTTTAGGCCGATGATATCAATGTCATCAGCATATGCCAGTAATTGCACGCTACATATCGCCTCTGGACAAAATCATGCTGTTTTGAGAGACACCATAATTTTTTATCTTAATAAAAATAATGAGCAAACCTTAAATCAACGCTTCTATAGCATACTTCTGCTTAAATTACCATCACCAAAAACTTTCCTGCATTCTTTAATAATCTGCAAAATAAAGAGAACAAATGAAATCACTGAGCGAAAAATTCCATATCAGCCGACCGAAAGACCAACGCATGTCAGTCACTGGTCCAACTACCACAATATGACTCCTCTATAGCCCAATGACCAGCCAACCAAGTAAAAGCAACAAAACCGCTAAACAGCAGCCAACAAAAAAAAATAATATATATAAATAAAGCCGCCACATTAAATCGCAACGCAATCCGCTTATTCTATCTCCCTCTGTACGTACGTGCCTTGCGCTATCAACGGAAGTATTACAATAATTATGATAATCTATGCTATAAAAATAAAGAATTACCATACTTTTTGCTACCAAATTCAAAGTTACAAAAGTTATATCAAATTTATGCAAAATACTCAACACCATCGACAGCCACATCACAAACTTTGAAATCACCCACGTGAGGGTTGAAGTTTAGAATGATTGTGGTTTCACTTCACATCAGTTGGCTGTTGGCTGTTGGCTTTTGGAGTATGTACTCGTGTATGAATGTGTGTTTTGACAATGAATGAGAATGACATTTACGTTATCTAACTTGAGCATCAAAAATAAAAGCAACAACAACAGAAGCTAAAGCAACAGTCACAAAGCAAAATATTTGGATACAAATGCGTTGAATATTTATCTCTTCAAATATTTTTACTAGGGGTGTAGGGAGAGTTTCGTGCTGAAGTTTGCAAAATTAGGTGGAAAATGGTGACAATACCTTGTTTTATATTGTTTTACATTAGGAATTTTGGTTGGGAAATTTCACAGTGACTGTCAGCTATTGCGATATGTTGAATAGAACTGGGGCCATACGACCACGTTTACACATGCCCTAATACATATGTTCCATCCCTGGGAACTAGATTATTTTTTGTAAAACGTTCACACTTCTCCTTTATTTTGTGCTTCAAGTAAGATATTACAGTCTAGAAGTGGAACTTTTTCTATGAAAAAAAAATTATCTCCAAAATTTTATCATATTTACCGATTACCGCAGGGAAAAAAGTTATATGGGAAGTCTAGTTATATAATTAACGATTAGGAGTTAAGTATGAAAATGAAGATAATCTCATTATGTAAACCAGGTCTAAGGATCTCTGTACTATGATACTTTGTATTGATACGATGGACGCGAATAAGCTGAGGGCAGTGAGTCATAACAGGAAATAAGTTTGAAGTGATTATGATGCTGGAATACGTTCGTTTTTCAGGAAAATGTTCGCATTTCTGCATTTCCCTCTCTGCTATTCTCTTTCCGCCCTCTCACACTCTCTTTGCTTTTCCTATCCCGCTCCCTCTTCCACTCTTTCTCCTTCTAACTGTCCTCGCCTCCTCCTCCTCCTCTTCCATCTCTGCCGCACTCTCTTTTTCCCCTTTTCCTCTTTCCATGTCTCTAATTCTTACTGTAACTGTTCATCTCTCTTTCAGTCCTTACTCTTTTTTCTAAAGAGGGAGCAATCTCTCTATTGCACTTTCCTAATCAGTTCCTCTTATCGGGTACATATTAGCTCAAGAGCCGGAACAAGGCTAAAAAACTCCCACTTTACGCTAATCTTGGCTAAAACTTTTGATAGTTTTTTCAACAAAAGACGATGAAATGCCCACACGTTTCTGAACTACTAGGCCACATATTTTGGTCACTATCTCTATTAAATTTTACTTACGGTACTTATTTCGTAAACCAACATTCTTGGGCTACCATTGGCTCAAACTTTGGTCGATATGTAATTCTACTGTACTTAAGCGACCCCAGATCGAAACTAAAGTAAACTAAATCTGCCGCGTACACATCCTCGATACAAGTTGTATCTTCCTAAAAGGAAGAACTGCTAAATGGAGAATACCCCAAATATTCGACTCGTACATTTTCACGACGGGCGTTGATGAGTCTGAGTAACGAGGGTAAACATTTTTGCGACTCTCCCAGTTTAAAACAAGCAAAGAAATCTGTATACGATGAGCTATCAGGAACGGTGCGTGCGTGGCGTTTGTTTTCGTAGGAGTGGAGCAGGATCTTTAGTAACCTAGCTCGGATCCCTACTCAACGGGGCTTATAATATTGGGGAACAGCTGAAATGCCAGATGGTCTGTACGAAGCTCAAGCTTTCAAATAACGGAAGAATATTTACATCCATTCCTAAGATAAATAGTAGGGATTGGATTATACTATGGCAGCTACAATCCCTCGATCCGACAGAAACGAGAAGCAAATTGCTTATGTATAAGGAAATTGGAAAGTCTACATATTTGACAGCCTATCAGCACTTGAAAGGACTTTAAAATCTTAGATCTATTGCTAAAACAAACAAAACCATGAGAATCTGATCATCCTTTCCATACGAATAATATGAATGGATGAATAGTTGTTTGGATCATTTTCTGTTTGACTTTTCCTTCAGCTACAAAAATTTATGCATACCAATGCTGGACTCTTTGTTTATCTCTGGAAGTATTTCTGTTTGTGAAAAGTGCTTACTCAATGCTCAATGCTAAAGTGGCGCCATAAAATAAAAGCATTCTCGCATCAGTTGCGAAGTCAAATTCCGCATTTGCATGGTCGTACGTTTTTATGTGAACATCAAGGGTAGATCTACGGGGGAACTGTTCAGGTCAGAACCCCAAATTCTAGATCCAAAAAGTTATATTTTTCACAGTAACTTTTCGATACGCATTTATAGCTGGCACTTGACAAGAACATTTCAATTCGAGCACTAATCCCATACTTAATCGTTTTAAAAATTTATGAGGCCTTTGGAAAAATTCTTTCAGGATTTTGTCTTCAGTCAAATCAATACGGCTATGGATATTCAAAGAAGCTAGAGCATTGAGACGCTCTCGCCCCATCTTATTTCTCAAATAAGATAGTTCTTCTCCAATTTGAAAATGAATATACTGGAGTTACTTTAGTAACAGGCAAAACTGCCAAAGCTCGAAGTGACGTATTGACATTTTTGAACTGCGCTCACATTTATTACCTTAAAAATAGCGAAATGGAGATTTAGATTTTAGGAAAAACTTACCGACAACGCATCCAGCGCATTTTGAAAGCCCCGATCGCAATTTGTTGTTTCCACATTTTGACTTCAGATACGAAATCACTTTCGGAACAATCCAGTAATTCTTCATAAAAGTTGTAGAGTTCTGTGCATTTCCCTTCATCTAATTCTTGCTTGAGAAATAACTGTGCGAAGCTTTCGAAAATTGAATTGTGCTTTTCGAAGCGACTTTAAAGCTGAGAAATTTCACATCAAATGTACTTCGGTAGTAATTCTCAATTCTTTGAGTTTCAACATTGGAGCAGTTTTTTTTACGGTTGCATAAGCGCGACTTTTTATATCAATGTCATACTTGGAACACCTTCTGAAAGATAAAATAAAAGCATGAGTCAGTACTTTGCCGCTTTTCCTTGAATTCATTCAAAGCATCATCTGCCAATTTAGTAGCTTCTCGCATGTCTTGATTTTTCAACTGTTCTCGACTTAAGGCAGGCCATTAAATTATGGATTTCAATATTGATGTGTTTTGAAATTCTGTAGTTAAAATTGCTGATAAATTTGAGAAGCTTTTTGTGAAGACTCACATTAACATACATGATACCTTGAACTTTACATTGCATTGACGATACCAACAAATATTTTATTTAAAAAAGTAAAAAGGCGGCCTTTTTTCAAAATACCAAGTTTTAGAGGAGAGTGAATAAAGATGTTCTCAAAATTAAAAACAAAAAAACAGTAAGGACGGGACTGTCTTCGGCTGTGCCAAAAAATTCATACCTTTCATCAATGGTGCTGTACCATAATCTTATCCCGTTCGTAATCTCCAAATAATCGGTTGTATAAATAAGAAATATATAGTGAACAGATGTACATACCTAAACGATTTTTAAGATAAATATAAAATACAAATGGCAAAAAACCCCCTTATCTGAACGATCGGTTGTATAGGATATATATTATATATAGCTCCGATCGAAGTCATTTTTACAGGAAATCTTCTATGATATATTAGAATAAATATCACCAAGTTTAACGTTTTATATTGGAAATTAAGGGAGAAATTGCCAAAAACCTTTCTATCTGAACGATCGGTTGTATGGGATAGGTATATACTATATACATACAGCTCCGATCAAAGAGATTTCTTCATGAAATCTTCTATGATATATTAGAATAAATATCACCAAGTTTAACGTTTTATATTGGAAATTAAGGGAGAAATGCAGCTAAAAATCTTCCTATCTGAACGATCGGTTGTATGGGATATATATTATATATAGCTCCGATCGAAATGATTTTTTCATGAAATCTTCTTTGATATATTAGAATAAATATCACCAAGTTTAACGTTTTATTGAAATTAAGGGAGAAATGCCAAAAACTTTTCTATCTGAACGATCGGTTGTTGGGATTATACTATATATAGCTCCGATCGAAATGATTTTTCAGAAATCTTCTATGATATATTAGAATAAATATCACCAAGTTTACGTTTTTATATTGAAATTAAGGGAGAAATCGCCAAAATCTTCTATCTGAACGATCGGTTGTATGGGATGTATATTATATACTAGCTCCGATCGAAATGATTTTTTCATGAAATCTTCTATGATATATTAGAATAAATATCACCAAGTTTTAACGTTTTTATATTGGAAATTAAGGGAGAAATTGCCAAAAACCTTTCTATCTGAACGATCGGTTGTAGGGATATATACTATATATAGCTCCGATCAAAGTGATTTTTCAGAAAATCTTCTATGATATATTAAAATATATATCACCAAGTTTCACGTTTATACTTTCTAAATTAAGGGAGAAATGGCCAAAAATCTTTCTATCTGAACGATCGGTTGTATGGGATATATATTATATATAGCTCCGATCGAAATGATTTTTTCATGAAATCTTCTATGATATATTAGAATAAATATCACCAAGTTTAACATTTTTATATTGGAAATTAAGGGAGAAATTGCCAAAAACCTTTCTATCTGAACGATCGGTTGTATGGGATATATACTATATATAGCTCCGATCAAAGTGATTTTTCAGGAAATCTTCTATGATATATTAGAATATATATCACCGAGTTTCACGTTTGTGCTTTCTAAATTGCGACAGGAATGATCAAAATCGTCTTATCTGAACGATCGGTTGTATGGGAGATATATGTTATAGTGGTCCGATCCTACCGGATCCGACAAATGTCTAATATAATACAAAAATACATCCTTGTACCAAATTTCATTGAGATATCTCAAATTTGAGGGACTAGTTTGCGTTCAAACAGACAGACGGACGGACAGACGGACATGGCTATATCAACTCAGTTCGTCGCCCTGATCAATTCGGTATACTTAATGGTGAGTCTATCTTCTATATTTCTCAACGTAACAAACATCGGACCAAAGTTAATATACCATTTCATGTACACGAAAGGTATAAAAATTAAAAATTTTGACATCGCCTCCTTCCCAAATCGTGGTGCCGCCACTGGTGAACATACTCACTTGCACATTTGTTTGAAATGTGTGTCTCGCTTTGTGTACATGTACTTGTGCTTGCATATTTAATGCGCCTGTCATATGCGCGTTCGCCGAGGCGTTCACCTGGAAGGAGTCCATTTCTTGCCGAATTCAAAATGGCGTTTGACTGTGAATATTCTTCGTACTTTGCATATCATAACTTACCAACGTATTTGGTGAATGGAAAACATTGAATATGGACACGCATTTGCATACTTACGTACATATTTAAACATGTATATAAATATTCTTGTAAGCGGGCTGGTATATTTTATACAAGAATATACCAGTTGCGGATTCATTCACACTGTTTCATGTGTAAAATGTTCTAAGCATAGTTAGTTTTGATTTCAAGATATGATTTTATTTACGAAACTCATTTTTGCAGTGACTTCCAACTTATGTAATCTTATCTTAATAAAACTCCCTAATTGCTTATTCTGGAGTAGTTTACTTCCGAGATAGAGAGTTTTTCTTTTTTCCTCTACGCGTTTTAATGCTCTCACGTCTTCCTCAGGCGGTATTATTTGCAGAACGAAAACAAACATTCCAAACCAAATTTTACAATGACGAAAATCGTCCTAATATACATCGAGTATTATTTCATTAAATTACTTTTATTTTTAAGCATATTCTCGTTTGACTTAACCCGCACTACCAATGTAAATATTAATTAATTTATTAGAGTAATGCTCCCTACGGAAGACGTGAGAGCGTCGAAACGCATAGGAGTGAAAAGGAATATTATTATTTAACATTGCCATCTCTAGGCCGTTAAGCTCTGTCGAAATACAGCTCGCAGTGCTTCCAACTGACACTTACACATTGTGACTGTCACGAAATTGCGATTGACCTCCTTTTGCAGACTTTTTTGAAAGCTTTCTTAACTGGTTCAGTCGTAGGTGTTTCTGAAATATTCGAAGGCTTTGGTTAATTAGTTTCAGTACATATAGCCAAGTGTTTAAGTGGCATGAACTATGGTGATTTTCCTTTGGTTTGTTTCACTAACCTTTGAGTGCGTTTGTAATTCTCAACTAGTTAGTGAAAAATTCTAAAGACATAGCTTACAATTTTATCCAATCGGGGTTTTCATAGCAAGATGAGGCGACAGAACACGCAACCATACCTGCGAGCCCAAGTGCTTGCCTCCAATAAATACCATTGTGTACAAAACAAGTGTCTATCTTATCCATCAACTGCCTAATAGGATGTTCAAGATAGCTTCTTATTAACGTTTTGGTAGCGTTTTGACAGGGTGTTCAATATGGCGATGCCACGGTCGGCTATTTTCAGCGTGGTGATAGAAAGAGATACAATATGAGACTACGATAGTCACTTAAAAAACAGCCGATCGGTTCTATTTGGTATTTTGACGTCTATGCCCAGTAACGAAACTATCAGTGGCGTAACTATACCATCTGGGGCCCGTGGCAAATTCTTTTGATAGACCCTTATCAATAAAATCTGAAAATCGTCACGTTGTACTCAGTTTAACTCTAACAAATTTCTAGAATTTCAGCGTACTCAATACACGTTGTAACTAATTTAATTTCAATAAGATATTTATTAAGAAAGGTCTTTTTTTCGAGGTTTCTGTTCCGCAAAATTGTCTATAGCATCATCAAATTTAAAGATCGAGGCTATAGAATTTTCAATAGACAGAATAGCCAGTACATAACCTGTCTGTCTTATAGAATTTCTTAGTAGGGTTTTATCATTTAGTTTTGAAAATGATCGTTCAGCACCAGCTGTAGTCACACAAATTGTTAGAAATAATAGTAATGCAGGTGCATACTTCAAGAAAGCTGTATGACATAAAATGGCTTTTATTATAAAAACAGCAAGTCGGTCTCTCATACACGACGATGTCTCTATTCTTCTCTGAAGTGGCCGCCGTGTGTGATGGTGGCGTGCTCCACCTACCACACCGAAGATCCTGGGTTCTTGCCCGGGCAAAGCAACATCACAATTTTAGAAACAAGTTTTTCCACTACGAAAAATGTCCTGCTATATATGTTATGTAGTAAGGTTTAATGTTTTTCATGTTATTGAAGTTGAAGACTCACTTTCTTTATTAGATATAAAACTTGATAAAATATTCCTACTCTGAGACTATGCCCCAAAAAATTATAAATTTGTTGATAGTTTCCAAAAATTTTGCATATGAATAACATCCCTCAGTTGTAACGTGTACATCTCTATAAAATGATATCAACATCTTTTTTTGCAGTTTGGTGTGAAATGCTTGTATAGTGGTCTTTAGTTGTCTCACTTCGGCTTTTCAAAGCATGAACTTATAAAAATATACTTTACGCCACTGTCCTTGCCGAAGTATATCACACTTGCATTATCCACACTAATAAATAAATACATTTAAGGTTCATTTAGCGGGTTCTTTCATCTACACAGTCGAAGCTTTTCTTATAAAGTCACAGTCCACTAAATACACAATAAATTATAAAAAAACTACTCGCCTTCCGAATCACCAAAGCTTAGATACCAAACGCTTGGTTCTGGTCTCCGCTCTGTTGTACAAGTGTGTTACCAAACTGTCCCGCTTCTGCATCCGATTAGCACCATCTCCGGCCGTATGTCGTGCGCAAACTGTCGCTTTGTTGCCCTCCTATTTATTCGCAGAGGCGCGAACATTTAATTCTAGAAAAAATCTGTATTTAGGTATAGGAATTTTAAAAGTGTGTCTGTGTCAAGAGCACACATTCTAGATAAAAAGTCTTTGATGCCTATGTACTATAATGTACAGAAAAATATAATTATACATGAAAAGTTCGTATATAAGTTATAAGATATTCATTATGAAAACATCTAGCCCTATATTAAATACTCATCTCGAAAAGTTAACCCCAACCTTCTCCTCCCAAAAGCTCATGGATCTGCCACTGACATTCATACACACATACGTACGCATATATATATATGTATGTGTATGGATGCAGTAGAGTTCCATGAATGAGTTGAGTAAATGTACTGCTTGTTTCGTCATTGTATGTTTGCTTGTTTTTGTGTACGAAATCGATTGTGGTTTAATATTTGAACTTTAGGTTCTTATCAGAAATTTTATTTAAATTTCAAGCCATTGCTAATATTTATGATATGAGTTTGTGATTTTTGCTGATGTTTAAGCTTCCTCTTGTCATATGAATTCAGATTTTTTAGGGTGTGATTGCATACATCAAATTTAAGCGCGGATTTATACATATGTATGTATGTATGTACAAAGAATAGCTGCCTAGTCTATTGAGTAAATATAATCACATTTACTATGGTACTGTAACAATGTACAACAGCAGTTTTGCAACGAACTAACCTTGGTACTTTTTGTATCTTACAGATATATCTCCTGTGCAAATATGGAGTCCAGTCAATTTGTATTTAAGGTTAATCTGATGACAAAATGTTCTTCGACTATATCCACAGAGTCCTGACGAAATTTACTCCTCGTTTCACGGCCAAAGACTCTGTACACAGATTTTTTTGGAGAGGAGCCTGTCACTCGCGAATTTAGTTCCTCCTTATGTGCAGATACATACATTTTTGACTGCCTTTAGTGAATGGCGTTTCTAGCGACGACGAGAGTGACGCTTCCCAAGCCGTCGGTCTATGTACCGGAGCGACTCGGATTTTTTCCGTCCCGCCAAGGACTCCCATTTCAGTGTAACCCCCCTTAATTTGTTGGTCCCTCCCACAAATTGTCATCCTCCCAGCAGCTCCTTGCAGCGGGCCTGCTCCATATTCTCTTCCTCCGGGAAGGTATCGAACCCAATCGGGTCCGTCTCCTGACCCGCGGTCCTAGAAATGTTTTGCTGCATCTATCCGGAAAAGAATCTTTTAGGACGGTCATACTCTTGTCAGTGTGTCTCGTGTAAGGGATGGGGTGCATCGAAAGGTCGTCCAGACTTCACGTAACTCCTATAAATCTTTTGTGGCTCCTTGCTGTTCACAGCCCCTAGGACGTACTGTGTCTGCGCCTTAGCGCCTCCCCACTACCTTCTAGTAGCCCGCTGCTCAGCAAGTCACAGCAAGTACCCGCCGCTGCTGCTCGTGCCCCACGGCGCCACCACTCATACGGCTGCGCCCACTCATAACCTACAATTTCCGTAGTAGAGTCGGGAACAATGCCGTGCATCTGTCCCTGCCGCCACGAAATACAAACAAACACAAGCAGGTCCTTGTGGTGACTCCACAAACAGGCGTCGACCTGTGTGTGCCAGGATTGCCCGTGAGTCCAGTACTCCAAAGAACAGACCCCAGAAACTTGCGGTAAGAGTACGCATACTCCCCAGGAAACGCGCAGTCACTCTAGCTCAACTTCGTTCTGGATACTGTAACAGGATTTAAAACTCTTACCTATCCAGAATCACCCCGACATACAAAATGTAATGCCCGCGCTGCAATTGTGTCCCATCACACCTCAACCATCTCTAATGTAGTGTGAGACCAATGCCTCTAACACCCCTTCCATTATGGTCCACCCCTGTTTGAAAACAGCAAGTTGTCCTCGGATTCCCGTTAGAGGATATTGATGACAATTTGTTATCGGTAGCACCTGTTAGGTGGGCGAAGCACTCGCTACAACAACAACAACAACACCAACAACAACGACGAGATTGATGTATGCCAAAAGGGAGAGCAGAAAAATACGGATGATGTAAGTAGTGGTGACTAAATCGAAAAAGTCGTATATTAGAACATTCAAGCTGGGATTGTGAGAGAAATTGAGTTTAACCTAAAAGATCAAAGAAAATCATATTCTTAAATCCTGTTCTATTTTATTCTAGGACCCCTCGGTTGTGGGAGGCGTGCTCCCTCCCACCACACCACTGCGGTCACCATTTTTAATTTACTTTTAATCTATTCGCATTTTTTAAGTTTTACAAAAAACTGTAACATGTTTAATAATAATCTTCTACACCTTTTCCAGTTTAGGTTCAGAAAATTACAATTCAAGTTTAGACAATCCGAATTTTCCAACTTGAATTGCAGAAGTTACAATTCAATTTCAGAATTCTTCCTATTCAAGTGCAGAAAATTGTAATTGAAATTCAGAAAATTACATTTCATGTTAAGAAAATTACAACTCAAGTTCAGAAATACATTCAATTCATAAGAGTCAAAAGATTTGTCGGGGGTATTTTTCTTTCATCCAATGGAAATAAATGCATGTATAGATGTGTCTATCTATTAAGGAAGCATTGGACTTTTTGACTCATTTAAATCAATTGCTCTCGTGAAGGAGATAGAAAAGACCCTTTCCTCTCTCCTCTCTTTTCCGCTGCAAGGCGATTCAGCTATATTCTTAGGGTCACAACCATTGATCTGCTTTGAGTATGACAGCAGTGATGACGGAGATATGACCACTTAACAGTCAACGGAGCGTCTACACTCCCGCAAGTAACGTATAGGTTACTGTGTGTATAGATATTCGCACCATATGTTAAAAAATCTCAACTTATCCGCCATCCGCATCATTCATGAATTGCCACTTAACCGCCTACGCGATTTTGGCCATTTCGTAACAAATAACGCTAGTTTTCCCTGTGTCGCGATAACTGACGACGATTGCGAGCAGCATGGAGGTCAAGTCTTCCTCCACCTACCTCTCGCAACTCTGTGAAGGTCTCTCCCTTCCACTGCGGGTTCGACTGAAGTACTTTCTTGGCCGGAGTGTGCTCATGCACTTGTTGGAACGAGTTATCCTCCGTTTGATTTCTATGTAGGCTCGGGATGTACACAAACTTGCGGGTACAGTATACCAAGCCACCATTTTGGCAACATTGTCAACGAAGCATCAACACTTCCGCAAGTAACATATAAGTATTACATTATGTATACATAGTATGAATTGGAATAACTTTTGAATTTAACACCCTACATATAAATTTCTGAATTGAATTGTAATTTTCTGATGACTTGAATTGTGCAATTTTCTAATTTTAATTGGAATTTCTGAACTTGAATTGGAATTTCTGAACTTGAATTGGAATTTTCTGAACTTGAATTGGAAATTCTGAACTTGAACTGGAAAAGGTGTACATTACTCAGTTGAAACCCAGTAATATAAAGCGGTTCTCATATTTTACTTGGACAACACAACAACAAGAACACGGTTATATCTCGCTCTCGCTCAACACACATAAACCCACAGAAGTGATTATTTTTATTGGGCAGAGTTGCCGCAAGCATTTTGGCAACTGGGAATAATGCAAATTGATGTAAAATATACGAAAATATTTATGACTATGATAGATAACTCCCACGAGGTCACATCTCTGTCAGCCAAGAATAAGTAATTCAGCAGATGTTACAATATTTTTGTAAATATTTACAGATGTGTGTGAGTATGTATGTACATAGCTATAGTATTTCCCAAATACAAGCGTGTTGAGAGTATTGGCAGAAGTTAATTTTTAAAGGGGAAACTTATGGTGGTTGCCAAATTGGAGTTTTATTTACAGCAATCAAATATGTAGTTATGAGTTTTACATATTTACATACATACATATGTACGTATCTTTCTAATTATATATTATAAGTGGAGAAAACGACAAAGCCAGAATTTCACAACAGTTGCATACGCGACTTAGACTACTTTTGCAGTTGTCTGATGAAATATCTGAAGAACAGATGAAATTCTTTAATGTCCCAAACACTTAAAGGATAATAGCCGTAAGCATACTGGGGTTTCGTGTAGTGGCTGCTGCTCGACATTGCGCCCTTTGGCGCAAGTAACAGCGGGTTCTTGTTGTGGTTTGCGCTTAGACGCAGGCCGCTGGATGCCGTGTAAGTGTCAAGCAAGAGGCGATAAAAGGTTTGAAAAAGTTTCGTAGTCGCCGTTTGTGGGAGCTCGATACCCACTGGCAAGAGTGCATAATCCCACAGCCGCAGAAAATCCATTCTCGCGATCGGCTGGAAGCAGCAAACCTGTTTTTGAAAGGCGGAAGCGGAGGGAGAGACAGCCAGGAGCGTGGCCAAGCTATCCGCCATGATCAGACTTCCTTCTCTAAATCAGAAGAAGGAGGTTTACAGTGGTCTTGTGTCAAGAGGCCGAAAAGCTAAACTGGTTAACAAGCATACTTCAGCTTATTAGGGATTTTAAAGGAACATAATGCACGAAAGATGTCAGAAGTGGCGAAGCAGTTCCTGACTGTGAATGCATATATTCCAGTACTCTCTATGGGACAGACGTCTACCGAAAGGTGAAAATACCTTAGTACACTCTGCCATCCTTCGATTGGTCGGGATGATACATACATGAGTTATGTGGATGAGGTGCAACAATAAGGCGACTTCAAAATTACTAAACGTGATTTGTTTTTGATTTCAAAAGGCAAGAAACGAGCGGGTGGTTTGATAGATTGGTTTGGTAGATAGATTAGTGATCCCTGTAATACCTAGCGCAAAGAACTCATATTGCAACGTTTTAACCGAAATACACCGACACGGATCGCAAGGTGCTTCGAGTATCTCAGCACACGCTAGAGGGTCAACACAATATCCACCAAGTGAACAAGGCAGGGGGCAGGATATGTTGGGGGTACGGACAACATTTGTATTTTTCTGCGCGTTGGGAAGAGAATAATACGTTGGAAGCAGGATAACGAATAATGTGGTTAGTTATTATTATAAAATTTCTTTGAATTGTGACATATTTTTTGAAATTTTCCTGTTAGTTGTAATCTTCATTTAGTCCATCATTTAATCGCAAAGTTTCAACAGCTTATCAAAAATATGAAAGCCAAACTTTCAGCAAATTACAGTCACAAAGACTGCATGCTGTTAGGCGCTGATGTTACCCGCAGAGCAACGTGCGAGGACATTTGAGGCTCAATGAAGGCAAAAACTTACTTTGCGCGCCCGCGCCATGTGTTCAATATTGTTGACACTTATTTTTCTCTTTTTTTTGGGTCACCTATTTTAGTTTAGGTCTCTGTGGCTTTGTATGTACTTGCGCGGGTTTACGTTTCTCTTTACTATTGACAAACCTCATTTTAAGCGCGTCTGTTGCTATTTGCCAAAAATCCTTTCTTTTGTTCCAGTTACTCTTTGAATTTCACTTTACTATACCGTTCCTTTTGCGTCTGTTGCAATTTTCATTTTTCAAGCTTTTCAACGCGTCTGTTGGTCTGTCATTGCTATATTGCGACAACGTCATGCCGCTCATAGGAAGTAATCATTTTGCGCGAACATATGACCATGGCAGTCTAAACAAGTGCCTCAGGCGTTTAATGGGCTCGGCCGTCTGTTTGCTTACTAACAGCCTCGTAGAGTCACAGACACAGCGAGTGGCTGACTGGCTGGCTACCGTAGTGGCCTGAACTCGATTCACTTTTTGTATTATAACATACATTGAAATAAACTCCTGCGTTTTGTACGAGGGTGTGTGTGTGTGTGTGTAAATACTTTTATGTGTTACAGTTTACTTTGTAAAGTTTGTTGGTTTGGTAACTTTCGTTTTATATACCTACATATAGTAGAGTGCATAAAAATTGCGCAAAAATCATAAGAAATGTTTACTATACCGCTTATTTGATTTGTAATTGGATACTATCTCTATGGCTACTATGACAATTTGTTTCGCTAACGCAGTATTTGTTTTATCTAAATTATTTACAAAACCAATATGATAAAAATTTAGAATACTGGATAAGAGTTAAAAATAAAAAGATGATACAAATTTTAAAGACTTTATATACATAGACCAAAAAATAGAAGGCACTTTTTCCTTTAATACAGACATAGTCTTTTTTAATTTTGACTAAAAACTTTAACAATAGCTCTTGTAAAAGAATCTTGGGATTTAAAACTATAAAGTTGGAGCGCAATCTTTCAATTTAAGGCAAACCATGTACTTGGGATTAACTAATTGATTATTTAAAATTTAAACACGCACTCTACCTTTATACTTTAAATCCCAAAATTCTTTTACAAGAGCTATTGTTTAAAGTTTTTAGTCAAAATTCAACAAGACTATGTCTGTTATAAAGGAGAAATTGCCTTCTATTTTTTGGTCTATTTATATAAAGGTAGTCCTAAAATTTTTTTATCATCTTTTTATTTTAAATTTTTTAGTACTGCCTACAAAAAGGCAATTGCAACTTTGATTAGTAATTTAAGTAATTCCTAAGTGAAAATTCTTATCTTAATTTATTTGTTCAAAATAGCAAGATTTAATAGAATTAGTGGAATTTCGCTGACAATACTGGCGAAAACAACAGAATTCCACCTCGCATCATAACAAGAGAATTCACATCGTTTGTCAGCTACTTAATTAGCACAGCTCAAATCGTGGTGAAATTCGCATACACCTGAAAGTCTAAAAGGAGGCTAGCCAAGAAGGTATGGCCTAATATTCTAAATAGTTCGACTTGTGCGTTACGCAGCTAACATTTTTTGATCAAACATTGCACCGTCACCGAGTTTTATACTATATTTCATGTTTCAAGTCTCTTGATATCCAGGAAGTTAGTCGATTGCAAGATTCCCAATTTAAAACTAGTTTTTCCTCAATATCTCGATCCATGCCCACACCTATGGAATTTTTTTGATAAAATATTGCATTGTCACCCGGGATCTGACTTACGGCCCAAGTTTCATGCCTCTAACTCATCGGGAAGTTACTCGAAAATCGATCGCAAGATTCCCCCGTTTTTAAAGGATTTGCAGTTATCTTGACTAGCACGCCACCTAGCGGAACTTTGTTTTCTATAAGTTGTATTCGCACCAGGCCTATAACTAAGCCAAGTTTCAAGTCTCTAGGTAACCGGAAAGTTAGTTAAAAATGGATTGAATATTCCCAAATTAAAATTTGTTTTCATTCTATCTTGATCCGCGTGCCACCTAGCGAATTTTATTTGATCAAATGTTGCACTATCACAGGGTTCTGACACACGGCCAAGTTTCAAGTCTCTAGCTCACCGCAAGTTACTCAAAAATCGATCTCAAAATTGCTTTCGTTTTTCAGGGATTTGTAGTTATCTCAATTAGCATGCCACCTAGCGGAACTTTGTTTTCTACAAATTGTATTGTCACCGGGTCTCGAACTATGTGCTAAGCTACAAGTCTCTAGGTAACCGGGAAGTTAGTTAAAAATGGATTGAAAAATTCCCAAATTAAATGAATTTTCCTAATATCTCGATCCAGGCGCCACCTAGAGGAAGTTGTTTGATAAATATTGCATTGTTACCGGGTTCTGACTCACGTCTCAAGTTTCATAACCCCAGCTCACCGGGAAGTTACTCAAAAATCGATTGCAACATTTCCTGCGTTTTTTCAGAGATTTTCAGAGATTTTCGTTTATCTCGATTCGTCTGCTACCTGGCGGCATCTTGTTTCCCACGAATTGTAGTGCCATCGACTCGCAAACTATGTGCTAAGTTTCAAGTCTCTGGATCACCGAGAAGTTAGTTAAAAGTCGATCGCAAAATTTCCATTTTAAAATTAATTTTCTGTATATCTCGATCCGTGCGCCACCTAGCGGATTTTTTTACTTGTATTGTAATGTCTCTCAGATCTCAACTATGTGCTAAGTATCAAGTGTCTAACTCAACGGGAAGTTACCGAAAAAGACTTTTCCGTGGATCAAAAATTTGTATGGAAATGAAGGACAAACATGAAGCGACTTAATATAAAGGTAAAAAGTAAAATAAAAAATGAATACATCGGTAAGAATTCCCGACGGATGGAAAGAAAACTTGTCCGATCTTACCCATAAACGAATAAAAAAAAACTTGTCCAACAGTGCCCATAGGGTACGATGAAAACCTGTGCACCAGTACCCACAGCTATGCAAAGAGGACCTGTTCGACATTACCCGTGGGCGTATAAAGAGAATTAGTCGGACACTATCCTTTCAGGCATAAACAGGTACAATTAGTATCTCTATAGGACATGTTCAAACAAAAGGGGCCACCTCAACACATATAAAGGTGTCATATACAGTCGCCTATTCCTTTGCGACTCATCACTAGACACTAGACTCTTCCTAGACTAGGGGAAATTTTGCAGGGTAATACTACTTACAGACCAATCTATATATATAAATGCGAATGTCTGTATGTTGTTACGTAACGGCGCCTAAACTACACAACAGAATAATGCATGCTTATGTAGTTTCCCTCACGGATATCCTTAGGCATCCTTTTATTTCTTTTGGTGTCTAGGGTGTTGAGATATAGACCAAAATGTGGACCCGGGTAACTCTAGCATGTGTTTGTACAATATGGGTATCAACTGAAAGCTGCTGATGAGTACTTTAATACAGGGTATTTTTCGTACCCCTGGGTAACTAGAGTCTCGAGATATAGGCCCAAAAGTGGATCCGGATTCCTCCTAGAACTGTGTTTTATACAAAATGGATATCAAATGAAAGCTGTTGATGAGAGCTTTAAAAGTAAAGTAATTTATATTTCGATATTCGGTTTAGTTGCATAGACCTAGCAAGACAGATAAATATGCATGTGAAGCCAAAATAAAGACATGAATTGATAATATCTTTGTATATTAGACTAGGTCGATTTATTAACCGATATCGCGTCGATAGGATTTGGGCTCAGGAAGAAAAGTTACACTACGTATACCCAAAAAAATAATTTTCCAGCCTCCGAAATTTAATTTTTTTGACTTTTTTCGACTTTGATTTTTTAGGGTTTTTTTTCATGACCTACTAAAAAAATTTTCATTTGATTGTAAAATGCCAGAAAGAAAAATTGACCCTTTCGCCATTTTTTTTCGTAGGCTCGAAAGTTTTTTTTTAGGCATGCGTAGTGGAACTTTTTTCCTGAGAACCAAATCCTATCGAAAAATCGAGGGCGCGGTATCGTTAACCTTCTTCCATACAAATCGACCCAAATTAATCTATATAGCTTAAAAAGCAGAATTCAAAATAACCAAAATCGACTTTTGGGCGAATAATAGGAGCATAACTACCACAGTTTATTCTGAGTTTTTCGCCATAAAATGAATAGAAATTCCGGAGAAGGTCACGTTGTGATCACCGGCAGGCATAGTAACACTGTCGTGGATGTGAGCACTCTACGAGGTCCAAATATAGACTCATGCCACTATCTTGTACTGCCACTACGTACACGCCTCTGGGTATGCAGTGAGAAAAGAAAATTTGCCGTCGAAAAAATGCTCACAAAACAGTCAGCAAATGGTTACTCCACTCGGCTTTCATACCTGCTCAATGAGAGCAACCTTGGACCTAACGATGTGGCCGAACAGTGGGAGCCATATCTTTCTCTAATTACGTGCCACCGCTGCTGACACCATAGTATTCCAGCGACTCTGCATAAAGAATTGATACGAAGAGGAATGTCACGCTGCCTCGGAAAAAAGGTCGATGCCAGTAGGTCATGCTGCGTGCAAGCGCGGCTACGCGCAGTATATTGGAGCATTATCATGAAGAAGAAAGAGAGACGGCTATTGAGAAAGAAAACACGTGAGGCAGAACAGAGTCAGTGCAAGGAACTTCAGGTCTGGCGGATAGTCGGATAGATGGAACGTCCGACAATTATACCAAAAACCCCGTTGGATGACGGGGGGTTTCAAAATCGTAGCAGATTCCTGCAGGAATGGTTACTGAAGTACATCCGATAATAACAGCCGATGGCGGAAAACATGTTCCGACACCCGGCTATGACTAGGTGAGACGGTTTCGGCTTAAGAATAACATGGCGCCGGTAACGAATATACACGCACCATCTTGTTGTCGAATTTAAAGCATCCTTTGACCGCGTGAAAATAAGATCCCTGCAAAGTTAATAAGGCTTTGCCAAATGACGTTGGGCAACACTATCAGCTCCGTGAGGATTGGGAGGACGTCTTCAAGCCATTCGAAATCACCAGCTCCGTAAAGTTTGGGAAGGACCTCTCCACGCTATTTGAAATTAAACTAGGATTGAGACAAGACGACTCATTTTCTAAGAGTAAGACTAAAGTGTGATGTCAAAATCTTTTACAAGAGCGTACAATTGCTGTCGTAGGCTGTCACCTGCCTTCTGGCCTCGCATGCGTATAAAAAGACTTCGTCAGTAATAGCAGATGTAGGGGGTTTGGGCTGTAGCAAGAAACGGCTAAGCACGTTCTGTCTTCACATCCTACGCTCGCGAGCTCAAGGCTCCAGCTGCTAAGTGCAGCGAGTAATCTGATGGAAAGTCTACAAACGTGACTTCGTTGTAGTTCCAATTCAGTTATCTTCTCAAGCAAAATCATTGAGAAGCTCTTGCCATCGTTTAGTTTACAAATTTGTTTCATTTAGTATTGAAGCCAAAATTTCTGAATAATAAAAAATTTGTCTGCTGCAATTTTTGTGCACCTCGGTGTATTTTCATATATGTATGTTTGCCCTTATGTGCACAAGGGTTGTTGTATACGATTTTATTTGCTTATGCTGCCCTCTAGCAGTCAACGATGCCGCATTTTGTTGCTTTTACCGCTGGCATTGTTGCTGTTGTTGGCGCTAGCTTGCCAAGGACCTATACGGCTCATCGAACATCATCATTAAGAGCAGGCAAAAAAGGAATACCACACACATGCATACAATACATATTTGCTGTTCGATCCGATAACTGTGTGTTAAATTTACTGTCTAGTGCACTGAGCTTTTGCTTTTTAACGAGCGAAGGGAGGGAATTTAATGCTTATCAGATGAAATACCTTAAGTTGATTTAATGTGTGTATTAAAGTCATGGAAATTTGCTACTTTTATGTAGTTTGAAATTCCAAAAACACTTTGTAATGATCCATTAAAGAGCGGAAGCTGTAAACGTAATATAAGTCACGTGTGACCTGTCAACGGCTAAAATCCGATTGTGAGCATAAAATGAAAAATCTACGGAGAAGGTATATTTTTGATGGCTGATTTGCACTGGGTAGAAAGTTTTAAATTTTTTTCTAGGAAGGTAACTTTAAACTTTAAGCCATTCTAGACTGGTGCTCATTACTAGGGTTGCCAGATTTTTATTTCGGTGTTCCCGGGACAAACCTCAAGTTTGAGCCAAATCCTCGGGATTTTTTTAAATTTCCCGGGACATTTGAAAAATAAGAAACACCTATATATTTGTATGGGTTGCTCATTCGGCGAAATAATTTTTAGATAGAATTAAACTTTTTAAACTCTTTTATTTATAACAAATATTTTTATGAAACAGGCTAACAATTTATACGTTTACTGGGTTACTGTGTTTAATGCGAATTCAATATTCTATGGATTCATTTTCCAAACGTTATTTTAAAACACAACACTTCCCATGCAAAATGAATATTTAGGTGTGCGAAAATGTCAAACATTGACGATATTCAGAACAATGATACAAAAATTGGAGGTAGTTCCATTAGTGTGAAGTTAGCTCACTTGACTTTTGCGGGGACATTGACAATGACCCCAGATTGAAAAATGTTACGAATTTTTCTAATTTTGAAAGATTTCATATTACGGATACGACTAATGTATCTTCATAGTATTTTAAATATTTTTTTTCGAGCTCCCGAAAATTGCTTTGGTGGAAGAAACATGGATCGAAGTATACAAAGCAAGGTAATATATCATTCCTAAGTGTCCGTATGGGACAAAAATACACATTGTCATTTGGTTGCCCAAAGGAGGACCTTATAAACCGACACGGCAATTTCTAAAGAGTTTAGCATACTTAAACGCATTTTTTTGAATTGAATGGTGATAAATTGCCTACAGGTCTACATTTTTATACTCAGTTGAGCAGAGCTTACAGAGTATATTAAGTTTGATTGGATAACGGTTGGTTGTACATATATAAAGGAATCGAGATAGATATAGACTTCCATATATCAAAATAATCAGGATCGAAAAAAAATTTGATTGAGCCATGTCCGTCCGTCGCGTCCCCGTTAACACGATAACTTGAGTAAATTTTGAGGTATCTTGATGAAATTTGGTATGTAGATTTCTGAGCACTCATCTCAGATCGCTTTTTAAAATGAACGATATCGGACTATAACCACGCCCACTTTTTCGATATCGAAAATTTCGAAAAACACGAAAAAGTGCGATAATTCATTACAAAAGACAGATAAAGCGACGAAACTTGGTAGATGAGTTGAGCTGATGACGCAGAATAGAAAATTAGTAAAATTTTGGACATGGGCGTGGCACCGCCCACTTTTAAAAGAAGGTAATTTAAAATTTTGCAAGCTGTAATTTGGCAGTCGTTGAAGATATCATGATGAAATTTGGCAGGAACGTTACTCCTATTACTATATGTACGCTTAATAAAAATTAGCAAAATCGGAGAAGGACCACGCCCACTTTTAAAAAAAATTTTTTTTAAAGTAAAATTTTAACAAAAAATTTAATATCTTTACAGTATATAAGTAAATTATGTCAACATTCAACTCCAGTAATGATATGGTGCAACAAAATACAAAAATAAAAGAAAATTTCAAAATGGGCGTGGCTCCGCCCTTTTTCGTTTAATTTGTCTAGCATACTTTTAACGCCATAAGTCGAACAAAAATTACCAATCCTTTTGAAATTTGGTACGGGCATAGATTTTATGACGTTAACTGTTTTCTGTGAAAATGGGCGGAATCGGTTGATGCCACGCCCAGTTTTTTTATACACAGTCGTCCGTCTGTCCTTCCGCATGGCCGTTAACACGATAACTTGAGCAAAAATCGACATATCTTTAATGAACTTAGTTCACGTGCTTACTTGAACTCACTTTATCTTGGTATGAAAAACGAACGAAATCCGACTATGACCACGCCCACTTTTTCGATATCGAAAATTACGAAAAATGAAAAAATGCCATAATTCTATACCAAATACGAAAAAAGGGATGAAACATGGTAAGGTATTGGATTGGTCTATTGACGCGAAATATAACTTTAGAAAAAACTTTATAAAATGGTTGTGACACCTACCATATTATGTAGAAGAAAATGAAAAAGTTCTGCAGGGCGAAATAAAAAACCCTTAAAATCTTGGCAGGTATTACATATATAAATAAATTAGCGGTATCCAACAGATAATGTTCTGGGTCACCCTGGTCCACATTTTGGTCGATATCTGGAAAACGCCTTCACATATACAACTACCACCACTCCCTTTTAAAACTCTCATTAATGCCTTTAATTTGATACCCATATCGTACAAACTCATTCTAGAGTCACCCCTGGTCCACCTTTATGGCGATATCTCGAAAAGGCGAACACCTATAGAACGAAAGGCCCACTCCCTTTTAAAAATACTCATTAACACCTTTCATTTGATACACATATCGCACAAACAAAGTCTAGAGTCACCCCTGGTCCACCTTTATTGCGATACCTCGAAAAGGCGTCCACCTATAGAACTAGGCCCACTCCCTTTTAAAATACTCATTAACACCATTCGTTTGATGCCCATATTGTACAAACAAATTCTAAAGTCACCCCTGGTCCACCTTTATGGCGATATCTCGAAAAGGCGACCACCTATAAAACGAAGGCCCACTCCCTTTTAAAATGCTCATTAACACCTTTCATTTGATACCCATATCGTACAAACGCATTCTAGAGTCACCCCTGGTCTATCTTTACGGCGATATCTCGAAAAGGCGTCCATCTATAGAACTTAGGTCCACGCCCTTTTAAAATACTCATTAATACCTTTCATTTGATACCCATATCGTACAAACGCATTCTAGAGTCAACCCTGATCCACCTTTATGGCTATATCCCTAAATGGCGTCCACCTATAGAACTATGGCCCACTCCCTCATAAAATACTCTTTAATGCCTTTCATTTGATACGCATGTTATACAAACACATTCCAGGGTTTCCTCGGTTCATTTTTCTACATGGTTATTTTCCCTTATGTTGTCACCATAGCTCTCAACTGAGTATGCAATGTTCGGTTACACCCGAACTTAACCTTCCTTACTTGTTTATATATTGTATATTCAAGCGTAGCCCTTGAGGAGGGAATTGTTAAACTATTTTTAGGGGGAACATTGCCTTGGAGCTCTGCAGGTTAGCCACTAGTTATGAGAGTTATTTTGCCCATTCTACCAGGCGGCACCTTGGGGCAAGCCCCACCTACACACATTCTGTGCCCTTTTAGCATTGACATGGTTGTGGCATCCCACAAACGTAACAAATTAAACACCTACCACTCACTGCAGACTTTGGGGGTACACTTTTTCCTCAACATGCCTTGAGAAATATCCACTGTAGAAGCATCATAATAGGGCCATGCTAGAACAATAGGATTTTTCGTACATTTTTTCTGCCTATGGGTCAAGCTGACATAAAGATATGAGTCATTAACCAATGTATGAGTTATTATCCACATTTTTCAATAAAATTGTTTATTTTACTGTATTCTCAATCGATATTTATGCACATAAATCGTGTCAAAGTATATTATTATTGTCTCAGATGACCATTGCGTTTTCATTCTGTAGGAAATTTCCATCCCGAACAAACCACAATTTCGCCTTAAAAAGTAATGGTATGGCGACGCTTCTAGCGAAACAACAAACATTATGAAACTTCAAAAATCCCAAATACGTCAAAACATTTTGAGTGGAACTACCTTCTTTTTTATACCATGTTCAGAACCACAGTAGGGATGAATTTTTCTTCTTTAGGGAGTTGCATGCAATATGCTAATGAGCTGAATACAATCGAAGCCGCAAATATGGCCATGTTTCGTAGCAGATTATTACTTATTAATTTTGACTAGTATCGCCTGTGGTCGAAATTCGACCAACGTGTATTTTTCCTCAACTCAGTCTATGCATAAAATGTTGGAAATATAGCAACTGGTCTAACTTACTTAACTTTTTTCTTTAAAATTTTGAATTTGATCTAAGACCCTGTACTTTTTGATTGTATTTTCTTAAATTTTCTACAAACTTTTCACGTGTAATTATAACGTGTTTGGTATGGAGCTACTTAAACAAAAATATAAAAATTATGTAAAATCAAATTAAGTTGACATAGAATTATGGTGAAATTACTTGAAATTGAATTGAAAAATAGGGTTTTCCACACCACCCGGAAGTTCCCCGTTGGCGCGCTACCGAAGTTAGTTTTGGGAGTTCGGTTCCTCAGTAGGCCTATATAACCCATATACATATATCGCCCATTTACTTCAATAGTGTCATAATTCAAAAAACACGAACTTTTAGTTAAAAACGAAGAAATTTGCTAAAGGAATGTAGCCTATTTCACGCCACCCGTTTAATTTTGTATAAATACATATATCATATGTAAGTGTGACACAAAACAAAAATTTCGAGTAGAATAGAGGATACCTTCATAAAAAATAAAATAAAATATAAAAAAATTATGTAATGAGAAAGAAAGCAGAGTTTACTAAAAAATGTTTAATTAAAGAAAAAAATAAAGTACTTAAATTGCGAAAAAATTAAGTGAAGTGAACAAACAGTTCCATATAAAAACGCAATAAGTGCACTTAGACTTTTTCCGGGGTTTGATGTGATCATTGTGGAAATATGAAGATTCTAATGTTCGGATATTTAATGTTGGGATTCCCATTGAGATCTATGTACGTAATTAATTTGTATTAAATTTGTAAACACTCCATTTCATGAATATATCTGACCATATCTACCATAAAATATCGTCTGTGAACAATACAATACTAAGATATAACAGAGCAGAATAAATTAGGAAGAAAGGAAAAACAAACAAAAACATTAAATTATTCACGCAATCATATTTACTAAAATAAAATTGATTTCATAACTTTAAGCGACATAAACCCAATTAGGGTTTTGGGACCTAAGCATCCGATTAATGGATATATAATACAACAAAGTTAGCCTAATAATAAATATAGTGGGTAATATACTGCCTATGCACGCTATGATGCCGGTTGCCGTTTTGAACTAAAATCAAAGACGTTTTTGGGACGTTTTTTTTGTTTCGTTTAATATACAACGTGAAATTTTCCGATTCAGTCAAGTTTCAGTTAAATAATAATAAACCAATTTGAAATAAGAGAATATATAATAAAATAAAATAAGAACTAAAATAAATTAGCATAAAAGGCAATATAAAAATTTAATGTTATATTTTTGTAACTTTTTTTTCGTCGTATAAACGTACTTTATCTAAATGAGGATTAAATCTGCAAATGCAAAAACATTTTCGGGCAAATTTGCCATTAATTGTTATAAATAAATTAGTTAGTTTCAACTAAAGTTAACTCATTATTTGTGATTTCATTTTTTTTTGAAAACAACTAAAATAAAAAACAAAGAATCTGTTAAATAAAGACTTATGTATTTACGTTTAAGTGAAATTTGCCACAAAAATGGGCCGGTCAAAATTAATTCTATTTAAGATTTTTTGGTACGCTACAAATTATTTTGGAACAATTTTTTAGGATTTTGGTAGAGACTATTATATGTAAGCGGCTACAATGGGAACCATATTTGTATGTAGGTGAAACATTGTGCTTTCGAATTTAGCGAGTATACATAAAATTTGAAATTCACATTAGAAAAGTTAGACAATTGTTCCCAAAGATGGCGCGCTTGTGCACGAAAATGACTTACGATATTTGTATGAATTGTTCGAATTTACAAAAAACTTTTTCTATTAATTATAAACAAATAGAGTAATATTTGTTAACAAAAATAGGCCTATGCACTGCGGCTGATCAATACGAATCGATTCATATAACTTTTATATGATTTTACGTATGCTAAGTATGCGAAACAGCCTGTCAATTGATTGTATGGAAACTTTGTTAGCGTATTAATATATAGATAGTGGGTAATATACTGACTATGCACGCTATGATGCCGGTTGCCGTTTTGACCTAAAATCAAAGACGTTTTTGGGACGTTTTTTTTGTTTCGTTTAATATACAACGTGAAATTTTCCGATTCAGTCAAGTTGCAGTTAAATAATAATAAACCAATTTGAAATAAGAGAATATATAATAAAATAAAATAAGAACTAAAATAAATTAGCATAAAAGGCAATATAAAAAATTTAATGTTATATTTTTGTAACTTTTTTTTTCGTTCAGTATAAGACGTACTTTATCTAAAATGAGGATTAAATCTGCAAATGCAAAAACATTTTCGGGCAAATTTGCCATTAATTGTTATAAATAAATTAGTTAGTTTCAACTAAAGTTAACTCATTATTTGTGATTTCATGTTTTTTTTGAAAACAACTAAAATAAAAAACAAAGAATCTGTTAAATAAAGACTTATGTATTTACGTTTAAGTGAAATTTGCCACAAAAAATCGGGCCGGTCAAAAATTAATTCTATTTAAGATTTTTTGGTACGCTACAAATTATTTTGGAACAATTTTTTAGGATTTTGGTATAGACTATTATAGGTAAGCGGCTACAATGGGGAACCATATTTGTATGAAGGTGAAACATTTGTGCTTTCGAATTTAGCGAGTATACATAAAATTTGAAATTCACATTAGAAAACTTAGATAATTGTTCCCAAAGATGGCGCGCTTGTGCACGAAAATGACTTACGATATTTGTATGAATTGTTCGAATTTACAAAAAACTTTTTCTATTAATTATAAACAAATAGAATAATATTTGTTAACAAAAATAGGCCTATGCACTGCGGCTGATCAATACGAATCGATTCATATAACTTTTATATTATTTTACGTATGCTAAGTATGCGAAACAGCCTGTCAATTGATTGTATGGAAACTTTGTTAGCGTATTAATATATAGATACATATTTTGAAAATGCCGGGACATAGCATTTCCCGGCGGGACACTTTAAAATTTGTGAAAAATACGGGATGTCCCGGCCAATACGGCACATTTGGCAACGCTACTCACTACACCAACATTTATGTAGGGCTTTTTTTTATGGCTGAAAAATGCCTAATGCACAATAATTGCTGCCGTCGCAGTAACTGTGTGTCCGTAGACTAAAAAACAGCCCCGTTTTGGAACCGCGCCCACCCCGGTACCACTTTCGCTTTACTTCAGGGTGGCATTCCATATTTCTTATTTTTTAAGAGCCTGCTGTTGTCCCTGCGTCCAGGTTACCGCTATTTGCTCTGAATGTAGATTTAATCGCCACTGTTTCGCCTGCGCATTTCTCTGCGCTCCCTCTCAGCATCCATCACGCGCGTCACGACTATAATGCAATTTGCTTGCTGCAGTCCAGCACTCTTTCCTGTTGCACATTTGTGAGACCAAATTTCTCGTGGTAGGTTCCTCCCCAAAAACTCTATGCAAGGCGAGTCTTTCTTCGCCATTTATGTAGGGCTGTATTCAAGTTTGAATATATACATAAAAAAAGTATTATGGTCACCTAATCCGACGTAGATGAATAAATATAATCATCTAAACGGGATATAAATTCCAGGTTCCTAAGAGCTGAACTTATCTGAAACTCTAAGTACATCGTGCAATTTTCTGCTAAGGTTAGGTTGAACTCAAAAGGAGTTCATAGACTGAATGTGACCATAGTTTTACCAGAATTCGTCTGACGACCAACTGGAAAAGCCATTTAAGTACCGGGACTTTGTTTGTATATTATAAATCTTATATCTTGAGACTTGCACGCGATCATATACATTTTATTAGTCCCGCGCATGATTCCACGCCTACTTCATTGATCATATTGAACTCATGTATAATTTTTTATTTCACCCAAATGGGTTGGTATGTCAACCGAGCTCCATAGTGCCCCTATATGTGGCGGAGTAGCTTTGTTGGATGCCCCTGCGCTTTTCCGCGACATAGGAAGGCGACGGAAAGTCGGAGACCAGGAACTGCCAACCCCACAACCAAGGCTGTAGACAGTGCCGCGTATGATGCCAGTTGGATGATTTGTAGTCAGGGGTACATACGGCTGTATTTAAACGGAGTCTACCCGCCTTCTTTGCCTACCTTAGCGCTGAAATCGCCAAGCACGAACTTGGGTTCGTGCAGGAGGTGCGCTCTTATGTGGGTTCCAGACAACTGGTTATAACATAGGATCAGATATTTAAATATTAAGGAGGTTTGACTCTCGGCGGATAGTTGCGAAATGTTCGTCGACATATATGAACAACAATACTTGGTGGCGTAGTCCCTCTACCGTCACTATTCCGTCTCCGAATCCCTTCTTGGCTGCATGATCAGTCTATTAAAAATCATAGGTTTTAATGGTCTTATTTCCAAGTTCCATTCAACGTTCCATAGGTTTAATAGTGGTGGTCTAAGCTTTTGCCTCCACAAAAAGACATCATCCTCATTAAAGGACCGAACCTGCAAGTGCATGTTATCACATTATCCGAAGCTGTGTGTGGATTCCAGGCCTGACGCTTAGACAGATCTTTGATTTAATAAGCGAGCGTCTTTTGCAAGGTAGATGCCTGCTTGCAGCCGCACCTCACGGTGGGCAGATGCATCTGATGAAATCCTTTCAGTAACCCTTTAATCTTACTATGTAGGTGTGGCCTTGCCGCTTTGTAACGTTTAGATTTAGAGCAAATGGAAAATCAGTGTATACTCAGATGTTAAAAAGCCCACAAGGATCAGCTGCTTGAACCGCAGTAGTGATCTTCTTTGTTTAATGGTAGAGAACGGATTTTGATCAATAAATCAGAAGCAATAATATCGACCTTTGGTAAATTTAACATATTGGTGAGATACAAAACTTTCTTCCTTCAAAGACAGGACGTTTGTTTGTTCGCCTTCCGGGTCCTAGCTAGTTTTCAATCTGCCCGATAACCATTTCCACATATTGAAGTGTAAACATCTTTGCTCGCGCAAGGGGAATATAAAATGTAAGTGTAAGCGTAGCCTTAAGAAGTGGTATGCCATTGGGGCGAATATAGAATGTAAGCGTAAATGTAGTCACTACACTGTGGAACAGAATGGAAGACGAACCGAAAGCGATCGGCGTGCTATAAATTTGCTATTAAGTGGTAAAGGCTTGTTTTCGATGAGTTATATGTGTGTTATTGACAAGGTATATGAGTTATCGATTTTTAATCGAAGTGTTATAAATTTGTTATCGACCAAAAAATCTGGCGTTACTGATTTTTTTATCGACAAGTTACTCGTTTTTATTGAAAATTATTGATTTACTATCGAAAAGTGATATACTGTTTATGGAAAGTTTATGAATATGTTACCAAAAAGTTATCGGTTTGTTTTCAAAACTTATCAGCATGTTATATATAAAGTTTTATCGGCGAGTCATCGTTTTGATATCGAAATGTATCATCTTGTTATCGAAAAGTAATTGATTTGCTTGCGAAAAATTATTGATTTGTTACCAAAAAGGTATCGATTGAATATCAAAAAGATATCGATTTTTTATTGGAGTGTCATTCATTTTGCAATCGGCGTGTTATCGATCGGTTAGTTTTAAATACCGGTTAGTTTTAGATACCGGTAAATCTAATCAGTAGGCCGATGTAACAACAAAAATTGGTAAAATTTCACTCTAATGTCGATGATACATCAGTGTTCCGGCTGTACCAAGCCCATAAGAAATCAAAAAGAAACCAGTAATGCACCAATAAATCGAAGATAATAATTCGCTGCCGGAAATAAGCCGAAAACGCTAGATAAACAAAAAAAATAGGCTAAAAAAGGCTTAATAAAATTGTTTAAGGCTCAAAAAGCCACAGCTTAAGGCATTAATTTTATTCATAAAAACGTATTTAATACTTCTAGTAAAAAACTAAAATTGATTTGTACTCCGATTTCATAGAAAATATGTAAAATAATTTACAGCTGCAATCTGTGTTTTGTAAAAATTGTTTATAGTGACGCATTTGACACTCTTCTACTATTACTTACTTTATTGGTGCTTAACCGTTTAAACGGTTATTGATGTCCAACAAGGCGCGCAAGTCGCTTCTTCGCTCCGCCAGCTGGGGCCAATTGGTCACATCAGTACTATTCCTACTACAGCATATCTATGAACTTGAATACACAATCTCGAAAAACAAAAAAAATTGTTCTAAGTAGATTTTAAATAACTGTAAAGTTTCTGAAAATGAGAAAAATTTATGCAATTTTACGCCCAATATTAACGTTTTTCGAAGAGATGAAACTTAAAAAAAAATTGTTGAAAATTATTTGGTGTTCTGGGAAGCTTTTCGATGGTTCTGGAGTTCCTGAAAAGGAGGAAAAAGGTCTGCAAAATTAAGTCCAGTTACTACACGTTTCCATAAGTCGAAAAATTTATAATGTTTTTTAAATTTAAAAAAATTTGTGTTCTGAGTAGCTTTTCAATAGGTCTGCAGTTCCTAAAAAGGAGAAAAAAAGTTCTGCACAATTTTGGCCAACATTTTTAAAAAAGTAAAAAATTTTGAAAATTTCGAAAATCCAAAAAAAATGCTTTGCAAAAGTTTGGGGTTCCTGAAAAAGTGAAAATTAAAAAAAAATTGGCGCTACGAGTAGATATGGAGTTTCTGAAAAGGATAAAAATGATCTAAAAAATGTGATAATTGGGCGGAACTCCAGAAATATTGAAAAGCTATCAGAACAAAACCTATTTTTTTCATATTGAAAATTTGTCTAAATTTTCGACTTTTGAAAAAATGTTTCCATGCGAAGTATGCAGTTCGCAATGTCAATCCCCCTTATAGGCAGCAAAAAGCATTGTACAGCTCTTGTGTCTACTTGTGAACTTAGAAAACCAGTTAAATGTTTCTGAAATCAAAAATTTTAATTTCGCTCAGAAAAAAGTTTTGAAGTAGATGAAACCGTCTGTTGAATCGAATGGCAAACCACACGGAACGAAATCGATGTACGGTTGATATTGCTTTATTAGGGTTACTATTCCTAGAATTATCTGTTATTAAGCACCTCAAGTTTTAACATGCAGCCCAAATAATCTACACCAATTGTTCGTCTAGATTTTCTAAAATTTGGAGAAAACGCTTAAAAGAGCTAAAAAATGTCTGAAAAAGCTGGAAAAAAGCTGGAAAAAGCTTTAAGCTAAATTAAATTTTTCAAGCTAAACGGTGGAAAAAGCTAAATCTAGCTTGAAAAAAAGCCAAAATGGCAACACTGGTTTCAACTATAAACAAAACTAGTCTACACTTCTAACGGGTAAAGACCTGGTTACGAACCGACGTTCCCCGGGTCGCAGCCGCTTGCTCTACCTTTTCTATTCTATTATTTAGATTTCTTCAACTTTTTGGGGTTTGGTTTTAAAAAAATTTTAGATTTAATACGTATTGTTCAATAATTTTTTAATTTATTCCCACTAAATTTAGAAAACAGGAATGTAGATTGAGGGGTTTTGAATTTAGGTAAAAAAGTATGAAATGTTGCTTAAATCCATCAACGTTTAAAATTTAAGATCGAATATATAACCGTGTAACACATTCGTTTTGTGGACGTAGACCTGTATGTCTACCCATTGAACCCCACGAGTATTAGGTATTCACACCATTTTTATACATCCCTCTCTTTTCCAGCCTATACATGATTTTAATTTCTAAAGTAATATTCAATAGTCCCGACAATACGTAATGCGTACACGACAAAAGCAGACACTTGTCCGAAAATATGTCTGGAATGTGTCGGGATTTCTGAACATTTGGTGGAAAATGAGGTAAACAGTGTTTTTTTTATTAACGGAGCCCCACTGCGAAATGTGCTTAAATGTTTGGTTTTCATATGGCGACCGAGAAGGGGACAGTGAAATTACTTCCTTTTTTATGACATGGCATGAATTACCACTGTTCTTACACGAAAATAAGAGAAATAAACCAACAAAATGTGGCATGACAAAGAATACCTATGTTTTTTTACACATGGCGGCCGCCGTGTGTGTTAGTAGCGTGCTCCGCCTACCACACCGAGGATCCTGGGTTCACGCCCCGGGCAAAAGCATCATAAAATTTTAGAACAATTTTTTTCAATTAGAAGAAAGTTTTTCTAAGCGGGGGTCGCCTCTTGGCAGTGATTTGGCAAACACTCCGCGTGTATTTCTGTTATGAAAAGCTTCTCAGTGAAAACTCATCTGCCTTGCATGTAGGTCCCGTCCCGCCAATTTGTAGGAAAAATTGAAAGGACTTACTTAATTAATTGGCGCTTAACCGTTTAAAAGGTTATGGTCGTCCACCAAGGCGGGCCAGTCGCTTCTACTCTCTGCCAACCGGCGCCAATTGTTCACACAAAGGGAGTTTTAAATCTTTTTCCACCTGGTACTTCCAACGGAGTGGGGGCCCGCCTTCTACCTCTGCTTCCATAGGCGGGTTCCGATAGAAACACTTTCTTGGCCGGAGCGTCATCTTTCATTCGCATAACATGGCTTAGCCAGCGCAGCCGCTGGGTTTAAATTCGCTGGACTATGTTGACATCTGCGTATAGCTCGTACAGCTCACCGTTAAATTTTCTTCGGTACTCGGCATCCCCAACACGTAGAGGTCCATAAATCTTTCGAAGAGTGTTTTATCTTGAACACTCCCAGAGCCATTCCATCTGATGTTGTCATGGTCCATGCTTCTGCGCCATATAGCAGGACGACGACGATAGTGAGTGGAGAGTATGATTTTCGTTTGCCGAGAGAAGACTTTACTTTTCAATTGCCTACCTAGTCCAAAGTAGCATTTATTGCAAGAGTGGGTCTTCGCTGGATTTCAGAGTTGATGTGTTGCTAGTGTTGATGCTGGTTCCCAAATAAACGAAGTCTTTTACTATTTCGAAATTATGGTTGCCAGGCGCATATGCGCTGACTCTTGCTCGATGACAGGAGGTACTTCGTTTTGTCCTCATTCAAATTTAAAGGCTCGCAAAGCAATTGGAAGATAGCTCGGCTTAAAAGTTCTTCGGAAGTTATCTGCACCTTACATTTTTTTATAAAAGAAAAAAATTGTTTCAGCACAAATTGATAAATAAAAATATAACATATTGCATACCGCACACAACACAAATCGCTTTACCCGCAGGAACTTCCTGTCGCGTGGGGATGCGTACGAGCGTGCATCCTTCCTGCTTAAGCGCCACCAACCCTACCAAACACCCAAGCTAAGCAAACTATAAATTACCAACATAACACATATGACATTGTAACTGTTAGTATAGTCCGTTTTCCTTCCGTCTTTGAATGAACCCTCAGCACAACCATTCGCTGTCACAGTGGCTACGTGCCGCCACCCTCTGCTATTAACTATATTATAATATACATTTGAATATGTTTGTTGGAATAAAATTGCATTTAGCGCCAAATCAAATCGTTCAATATCACATTACAAAAGGCAAGTGTTTGTGTATGCGTAGGATGTGTTGTATGAGAGCTCATTCAAAAATTATAGACAAATACCTGACACAGTGAACAGCGGGCCAAAGTAGACTGCAAGCGCTCAAGCGCCCTCGACTTTACACTTGGACTCGTTCCGTCTGCTGCTTTTTTGTAATTTATAATTTTTGTTGTTATTGCCAAATCATTTTTCTTTGGTCCACACTTTCATATTTATTTGTAAGTAGGCTTTTCTTATTTCATGTTGCGTTGAAGTGATTTTCGAAATATTCAAACCTCCCGCTGGGAGCACAAGGATGCGCCTGCTGTACAAAGCTTGCCTTCTGCAAACTGCCAAGATATCAACGAGCTTGCCACTTTACCACTACTTCATGTTTATTTATTTGTTGTTTTTGTGGCTGATCAGGGATATGTGCAACACTCCGGGGCATATTTGACTAGAATACATTTTAGCTCAATACGCACATACAAGGGTCAGCGCAGAGTATATTTCTTTGATGATGGCAAAAGGGTCACGATTTGGTTGACTGGTAAAACCCTTATTTCTATGCCTTCGACAATTTGTATTTATGTGTTTTGTATTTGTATTTATATTGCATTACTAAGCAATTGCGGAAAAATTAGCGGCTGATTTTAGGATCATCTAATTACACAGCGCATTGGCTGTAGTTAGTCAATGAATGTTGTTACTGTAACTATTTTGTTGTTATTGTTATTGCTGGTGGTGCTGCTGTGCGTTAACCACCCCACCAAAATACCGCTCATCGCAGTCTTGCAAATGAGGGTGTTTCGAATGTGAGCTGTATGAGGATACAGAGTCTCAGCTAGAATTTGTCGGGCTTTTTCTGATTCATTGATTGACTGCTTTTATTTAGTTTATCTTGTCGATATTTTTATTTCTTTTCGATTTGTTGTTTACACTGCATTGATATCGACTTTATGTGTGACTTTATGTATGTGGCGTTGTGTGGTTTTTACATTTATTTGCCCGTCTGTCGGAAATTGCCTGTTTGTGGTACATAGACCTTTGTCGGTCCACTCCAACCATACACACATACACATCTACTCATCCATCCATTCATCTATTTCTTGCATCCGTGTTTGTAAATGTGTATAATGAGTAAATTCGATTGATTGTCACTGAATTTTTGATTTAATGTTTGTCTATTTCAACTACATGAGTTTGTATGGTTTGTGTTTGCATGTCTGTCCATGGATATGTTGTCATTGTTGCTGTTTCTGGCTCATCATGATTTTGCAATGCTATTCCTGTAAACGCTGTTTTGATGTCATTGTCAGCTATCACTATCTCAGATATACACATGTACTCAATCGTTGCACCTCATATAGATGTATTAGAGTGGGTCCGAAAAACAGTTGCTAAAGAGAGGGCCTCCGCAAAATTTTTTAAATGCTTTCCAGATAGGTTTTCAGTTTGGTCGCTGAAAAAAACTTCTGGTAATCACTACCGACTTACTCAGTCTATGTGAGGTCCTCATGGACCGGCCAGTTCAACCTAACCTTCCAAATAACAGCCAAATTTCGTTTATTATTTTAACGCGATATCCAACAATTATTGCTATTGTAACGAATTTCGGGAATTCCGCCTATTTGCAACCTTCTACTAACGTTCGTATCGCTAAATTGTTGAATAAATAACTCCAATATTCAATAATGCAAATGGTCTTTATTAGACTACTTTCAAGATACTTCACAATAACACTTATACTTCGCAACCAATAGCGTGCTTAATCAAACTAATTCCTCATGCCTCAGCTTGTGCTGCTTTATACTCTTCAATTCCTCGTTCGCATATTTCTAGCGTTTCTCCTTCTAGAATTTACTAGTTCGCTGAGATTGCATACTTTTGTGAGTATCTCAAATATATGCATGTCATTTGTAGTTTATAGTCTCTCGCATAGCCATATGCGTGTGTATATGTGAGTATTACTCTGCTGATGATTGCATACTTTTGTGAGTATTTTAGTATGTGCTGTGTTTGTGCGTATCTCTCCGCTGCTTGTATGTACACATGTGTAGACATAATGATTGATTTGTTTATGTACATACACGTGACTGCTTAGTATCGGCTTAGAGATGATAGTATCCCTTAGTGTTGCTAATATTCGTACACTATGTTATTATTGAGAAGCTATGTTATTATTCTAAAGTGTTTTTGAGTTATGAAATCGTTTCGCAAGCTCCTAAAGTATGCTAGAAGCATTTCACCTATGTACTATAAAAAATTTATACTGCAGCAAACAATAATTAGCAGTGGTATTTTTTGAATCTCGTCATTAAATCTATTTTGGAACTACGGAAATAATGTCAAAAACGTATTCGAAAAAGTTATAAAATTTTAGAAATTTTACTAAAATTGAGGAGTTGCGTGCAATGATGGGATAAAAGGCCGATGATCCCTCTATGTATAAACAGCTCATAAGAAGAATGCGTCCAGTTTTATACCCACACCAAATATTTTTTTATATCTCTGAAACTGACCGATTGACATCGCAAAATATAAGCTCTGTGCTAGTTTTTTGTTCTGTTTAATATTTATGTTATCATACTTTCATACAGTGTGCCTACCCGTGTAATCTATGTCATGGTTTTCGCTGTATTTTATACATATTTACCTTTTTTTCCAATAGGAAGTGGGACAAACAAAGAAATTTCATTGACCTACCGTTGTTGGTTCTATGTTATATGCAAGAGGTAATATCGATCCGCAATTTTTGGAGAAATTGTGAAAAATAGATTTTGTCACATAAAACTGGAAAGATTATATATGAATATATTATATGTATACTAGAAGACCCGGCCAGACGTTGTTCTGCCCTAAATTGACCTATCTGCTTACATTTTAATAAGCTTTTTCCGTCCGACTCTGCCCTCAATTCACGTTTTCTTAATCCTTTTATTCACTCCTCCCTCCGTCTTTTTCGCTTCATCTATCTCCATCTTCGTCTCATTCTATCTCCTTCTCAGTCTCCTTCTCTCCTTTCTTTTCTCTCAATTTCTTCTCATTCTTCTGCATCCCTTATTGCCTGTCCCAGAGGGTGGTATGTATTTTATTCCAGTCCAGTCCAGTCCCAGTCCCACTCCGAGTCTCAGTCCCAGTAAATACTATAAACAAATAAAAAATTTGCAATAAAATAATATTGCGACTATAAGGAGATATAACCGTCCTTTATTTCAAATCGGTTCAGTAGTTTAGGAGTCCATCGGAAACAAACATAGTGACACGGATTTTTTATATTAAGATCAAGAATTTGTTTCAAACTCTACAACAACAAAAATGCTATATCACCCATAGTACAGCTTTATAAGTATGATATGTATGAGAAGGAAACAATTCCTTTCTCTTCTAACACACTGCAGTTTGACACTTCGGTCAGTGTAAAACTAGCGTGGAATCCAGTGGAACCTGCGTGGAACATGCCTTTGACACTGAACGAAGTGTCAAAATTACCGGAGTTTCTGTCGTGGAAATCGACGCTGGAAACAAAAAAGGAGCGGAATATCAGATATGGGTTGCTGTGATGGTAAATTTTTTGAACGAATTTAGTATGAAAATGTAGTGCATCTATGTACATATATAGGTCCTCCAGAAAATTATAACAAAAGTCTTGAATTGGGGTATATGAGGACGGGTAGTTATTCCAGTATTAAGAATACAACACGGGTGCTAAGTTTTTCTACCCGTTCAAAAGTTCTCTCCGCGAAAACCAGTTTTGAAACCCAGTCGACTGCAATAACCTGTCCAAAAATGTGGAAAGAGGAAGGAAAATATGCGTTTTGTCCTGTTATCAATAGTCCAAAGAGAAAAAGTATTCGAATTATTGGAAGCGAGGCAAAAACGCGTCTATTACTGCTTCCGCCGACGTTTTGGTCGTGTTTTAGCAATCGTCCCCGGGAATAAAGTATCACAATTTGTTAACTATAATTGTCCAAAACATATGGACTTTAAAGGGAGATGTAATTAAGTGCTCGTTGAAAGTATATAAGGATGTTTCTTTGTAATATAACAATAAAAATGTTACGAGTTTTCGCTAGCAGCTACTACACTTTTTTTGGACCTAGAAGTACAACAGTGCCAATAGCATCCACAAAAAAAACAAGAACAACAGAACAGGTGAGCGTGGCTGTGTATGTGCGTGCTGCTACATATCCTACTTGTAGACCTTTACAATGATATCACATTAAATGTGTTAAACACGAAAATCTCAAAACGTTATTTTCAATTTCTATTTTTTTTAAGTTTTCAAAATTTTTTGAAGTATGCAGCTATGTCGCTCAATCAATTTTACTTTACCAAAGTATAACCTATAGGTCTCTCAAATTCGCATAGACTATTGAAAATTTGTTTCCGAAAGGTGTTTCCGATTTCAATACAAAGTGCGCATAGTATAATTTTTTTAATTTTTATAGTCTGAAACAACTTCATAGAAAATTGTCAATATTAATTTTGAAAGACCTATAACTTGTACTTAGTTAGACTTAAATTGGGCTTTGGGCTACAAAAACTGCATACTCATAAAAATTTTGAAACTATAAAAAAAATTTTTTCAAATTTCTACGAAAGTGTTCTTGAGATTGCTTTGCATTATGTCAGTTGCAAAATTCATAGACGTTTTTCTTAAATTATCGAAAACAAAAAATAAGGATTTAGCTGACGCAATTTGATAAAAATTGTCATGACTATTTTATCTTGCGCTATTTTAAAAGGAATAATAGAGCTTCTTGAGATTAAAATACTGACAAATCATTTTTATAAGTCGGATATCATATAACCAATTGGTTATGTTACAATCAAAGTGAAATTCCAGCTAAAAAATTTAGGTGCGGTTTTTAAGAAAAAGGTTCTTTCGTATGGATACCGACCCAGTGTAATGTACATAGTATATGTACGTTTATTGCTCGCTAGTACGCTGAGCGGTAATTGAAAGTTTACACACCGAAGATCCTGGGTTGATGCACCGAGTAAAGTAACATCAAAATTTAGGAAGCAAGTTTTTTTAATAAGAAATAAAAATTTTCTAAGCGTGGTCGCCACTCGGTAGTGTTTGGCAAGCACTCCGAATGTATTTCTGCCATGAAAAGCTTATCAGTGAAAATTCAGTTACCTTGCAGATGCCGTTCGGAGTCGGCATAAAACAAGTAGATCCCGTCCCGCCAATTTGTAGGAAAAATATGAATAGAATTAGACTCGCGTATATCAAATTCTCACGACAAAAGCAGAAGTCGATTAAGGTATGTATGTC
The DNA here is from genome assembly GCA_029619165.1 of Eurosta solidaginis. Taxonomy (NCBI): domain Eukaryota; kingdom Metazoa; phylum Arthropoda; class Insecta; order Diptera; family Tephritidae; genus Eurosta; species Eurosta solidaginis. The sequence continues at coordinate 46,192 of JARSSU010044800.1, forward strand.
CGTCAGACTATTCGTCCGGTGAAAAATTGAAATATTTATTTGGTATAAATTCATCGTAACCCTAAGCTAAAAAAATATTGAAAATTAGCGAAATCGATTGCGTAAAATTTAAATAAAGGCGTCATTTACTATCGATTATTGAACAACTTGAAAAACATAAATTTAAAAACTAATTTCTGTATGTAGTTCGATTTGAAATGCTTATAGTTGTAGTTCTGAAAGACCCACCCCTACTACTGGCTGTCTCCTGTCACGTATATACTGTGGCGAATGTTGACATCACTTGGCTGTTAGTAAATAATTACACAACAACAAGAGCATGAAGCAGCCACTCTTATATACATGTCCACGTTAAAGCTAGCAACACGTATGTAGAAGACGACTAAGAGATATCTCACACACACACATGTAGGCATCAGCCGAAGTAGTTACTCACACATACACACGCATATGGCTATAAAGTGCAAATATACACGTACATATATAGCTAGTAACCAAGCATGAGCTACAACTGTTCGGGAAATTACTAGAGCTTAGGAAAAATGGATGAACGAGGAAACAGAGAGTTTAAAAGTAGCGCAAGCTGAGTAATAACGAATCAGTTTTGATTTAAACACGCAATTGGTTGTGAAGTATAATTGTGAAGTACTACTCCCAAAGTAATCTTAATAAAAACCAGTTTGCAATACTGAATATTGCAGTGATTTATTCAACAGTTTAGCGATTCGAACGTTAGCAGAAGGTTTCAAATAAGCGGAATCCCCCTAAATTCGTTACAATACTATAACTAAGACCATGAACTTATGAAAGTATTGTACTGTAATAGGCCCCCGATCGGCTTATAGGTTTGATATTAATATACTTTCCAAATACCTCGATCCGTGCGCCGTCTCTCAACTTGTGTACTGAGTTTGAGGTATCTACCCCTTTGGGAGGTAAATTAAAAATTGATAACAATGCAAATATATATAAATATTATATATGCTCCTTATAATAAGAAATCAACCTCGTAAACATTCTGTCGACGCTGAGTGTACATATATGAATATGTTTGAAGGTGCATTATCACTTTTAGATGCCCATCTGTGTGCAGTTGAATGGTAATTCGATATTAATCGTACATACACAACAGAGTGTTCATTTTTGGGTTTGTGATTTCGATGCGTCAATTGCATTTTGATAATTAAATCGAATTGGCATTTAACCGCGATTGTCACACGCTTATTTTTTAACATCCCCTTTACTACCTACTTACATGAGGTTTATAATTCTGTGTGCTTAATTGGATTGCTTAGGACATTTAAGTGTTTCGGGGGTCTTGAAAGGATTTAAGCAAGCTCTTTAACTAACTTGAATTTTAATATCTCAAATTGATTTCACTCCGATTAACAAGCTTTTAATTTCTTTTGCCTTATGACCTCAATCAATTCATGCCGATCAGAAGCTACGTCACTGTTTTGCGGGATATGTCAAGCAATAGAAGCTTGTGGTCGGGATCGCTTCCGAAGAGGTAAGTCCTCGAGGCGTATCTGTATTACGTCACACACCCAAACTGTCTTGCGTTTGTTTCAGCGTAGAGTGCCCTCACTTTTACAACTACAGCTGATGAATGCATTTTAGTGGGATTCAAAAAAAAGGCCTTGGTTTGGAGGAGTTTCCGGTCGTGAGTTAATTGGGAGTTAATGAACTGGCAGATCATCTTGCTAAACAGGGTGCTTATTAAATTTTCTGGCCGTCAATGCAAAAATAATGGAATGATGGATAACAACAAAGCCAATACTGAGCAGGCCAAACTGTTTAGACTAACTTCACAAAGAGTGTCAGACGAAAATTGAAAAAATATAAGTAGGCGGAGAGGATCTACTAGCTCTCACAGGGTACCATTTGGGATACTCTAATCTATGCTATCACCTAAAAAAATAAAAATAATACAAGGCGCGAAATACTTTCTCTTGAGGGTAGTGTGATGCGATGACTCTATAGGATGCTGGATCTCTCGCTGGCATATTCCCCCCATACTTGCACTCTACGACCCCAGCTGAATTTCGCACGAGTGCTCTTGGAAGGAAGGGCAAGTGCACTTTCAAGGCACAGCGGTAGCATCTTATGCTAACTCGTCCATATACTGCCGTGCTTGAAGGGAGGAGGTCGCAGCCCGAAGCGTCGTTATCTTCCACGCTGCCAGCTAGTACAGAACCAAACTAGTCTGTTGCCGATTTTTCTAAGAAGAAGTATAAGTCTTCCTTTGTACACCCCAAAGCCGCCGTAATCGCGTACTATAACTTAACGAGCTGTTGTTAGTCTGTTGAGCCGAAACATCGATCCCTTTCATCTACCTCCACAACTTAGTAGTGGCCCGTCCCTTCCTCTGCTTTCAATGGATATCTTTTGGACTAGAGAGACATTTACATAAAATGAAACGAAGTAGTTTTCCTCTCGAATAGTAAAATTTGCCAGTTGTCATTTTTAGTGGTTAAACATAATTAAGCTAGCCTTCTTTGGGAGCTCTGATATCTTCTTATCTCTGCTGATTTAACAAAAAACTAAATGAAAGTTCTAAAAATAACGGCAGTAGTAGCTTATTTGAGAAATGAAGCGAAAGCTTAGCTGATGGCTGAAAACTCTGATGGTATCGATAGTTAACTATGACGACGATGATGATTGTGTTTTCGCTTAGCTACTAGCTTTTTGCTATTGCTTTCGGCTAAATTGTGGCACTCATATCAGTGGCAATAACGATGACAAGCAAGATGGTTGGATGGTGGTTTGATGGAAGTGCTGAAATTGAAGATGACTTGGCTGCGATGTTGATTCAATATGCAATGACTGAATAGAAAAAACTCAAATGCTATTGTACTTAGAATGTTCTAGTCGAGAAGACTTTGTGGCAAAGGATTGGCGCTAAAGGTAAGTTGAAATTTGAACATGTTTAGTTGTATTTGCAATTTGCTGTATCTTTTTTTTAGCCTCAGGCATGTTTTTAAGCTTTCGCAGTTTCGTTTGAACGCAAAACATGGCTGCAGGTGATTTTGGCAACCAATAACGAAATGAGTTAGCCTTACAAATTTCACTCTAGTAGGGGCGAGGGTAGGTTAATATACACTCAGAGAAAAAATCGTTCTAAAACGAACGAAACAAATTCAAAATTAAGAACATTCGTTGACAAAAGTCTGTTATTTACGTTTTTTCATCCAGCTCTAGCATAATATTGTCACGGATATTAGCATCACTAAATTATCCCATCACTAAGGCGATGCTAAGGCCATGCCAAGCAGTATTTACGTTAATAATTAAATCAAGTATACACATATATAAGGCAGCCCAGAGAGATGTCACACACAGATGCATTTACTTATACGGCTATGTGCGCGCGAGAGACTGTAAACTACAAACATTCACATCAATAATTCAATCTTTATGTGTTTACATAAACGAATAAATAATTGCGTCTACACATATGTACGTATACGAGCAGCGGAGCGGCAATGCACAAACACATGCATATATCTTATCTCAGTGGTCACAAGAGAGGGCAATAATTTGTGCACGTAGTTGTGGCTGGCGATTTTGTAGCCGAAACAACTAGTAACTTCTGGAAATCGAAGAGCCTAGAAGTATGCAGCGTAAACTATAAAAGCAGTGCAGGCGAGTAAGAAGTAATTCAGTTTGATTTGAATTGTCAAGCAGTTACGAGTAAGACGATATCTAGCGAGCAATAGCACTATTATTTTGAAAGTCAGTTTCCTTTAAGCTATCAGTTTGGTTATTAAGCTATTCGTTGCACAGTTTGAGTGTTATTGTGAAGTATTTTAATAAAGGCCATTTTTCCATTATTCAATATTGGAGTTATTTATTCAACAGTTTAGCGATACGAACCTAGCAAAAGGGCAAATAAGAGGATTTGCAGGAAATTCGTTACAATTGGTGTCAGAAGAGGAATTGTTGAATAAATTCCGAAGATTGGGAATACAACTTGGACATGGCAAAGTTCAGTGAATTGAAGATCCAGCAACTGAAAAAGGAGTTGGAGAACCGTGGATTAAATACAACCGGCAATAAGATCGAACTTCAAGCACGGCTACGAGAGGTAATGGAGTCGCAAGGAATTGATGTGGACGAGTATGCCTTTTATCCTGATGGGGACGAGACAACAACAAAAATTGAAGAGAAAAATGAAACATCGCAGACAGTTACGAGCACAGACTTGAACATGATATTGGCTGCAATAGCTGCTCAAACATCGACAGTATCATCAATGTCGTCACATATATCATCCCAACTAGAAGCACAAGAAACACGTATGTCAGAAATGTCGACACAGATTACATCGAAGATTGAAGCACAAGAAACGCGTATGTCAGAAATGTCGACACAGATTACATCGAAGATTGAAGCACAAGAAACGCGTATGGTAGAAATGTCGACACAGATTACATCAAAGATGGAGACACAACTGAAAGAACAAGAGGCACGCATAACAGTACAACTCGAAGCGCAAGAGGCGCGTATATCATCAAAACTCGAAGCACGTATGGACGAGAAAATAACGCAGTTTGAGGAAAAAATCGAAGCCGAGGTGGATGCTTTGAGAGGTCGTATACAAGAGTTGCAATTAAACCGCCCAGCTGTTTCAGCAAGCAATCCAAAGGTAAAAACACCATCCTTTGACGGTTCTGTTCCTTTCCAGGTCTTTAAGCTACAATTTGAGAAGACGTCGGCAGCTAACAACTGGAATGCTGAAGATAAAGTTGCAGCTCTGTTCGTGGCATTGAAAGGGCCAGCAGCCGAAATCCTACAGACGATTCCCGAAGGAGAGCGGAACAACTATGAAGCATTGATGGCCGCTGTCGAGAGACGTTATGGAAGCGAGCATAGAAAACAGATATTCCAAATTGAGTTGCAAAACCGCTACCAAAAAGCTAACGAGACTTTGCAGGAGTTTGCTTCGGACATTGAAAGATTGGCTCATCTTGCAAATGCGGATGCACCCGTGGAATACACTGAAAGGGTAAAGATTCAGAGCTTTATAAATGGCATACGGGACGTCGAAACAAAGCGAGCTACATACGCAAACCCAAAGCCAACATTCGCAGAAACGGTGTCACAAGCTCTGATTCAGGAAACAGCGTCGCTTCTGTGTAAGCCAGTTTTCAAAGCACGCCGTGTGGAAGTAGAAAGGCCAGAGTGGGTAGAAACAATTTTGGAAGCACTGAAGGGATCTCAACAGAAGAATGCCGGAGTTATTAAATGTCTCAAGTGCGGCAACCCAGGTCACATTGCACGTCATTGCGATCTTGGTCCTAATAGTTCCAACAATGTGGGTGGCCATAAACGCAAAGCTGGAGGAGATGAGCAAGAGCGAGTAAGAGGTAGAGAGCTAGACCGGGCTATTGAATGTCCTGTGATATCTGTGTCGCAAATTGGAAGGAAATCAAGCAGTCTTACCGTCAGAGGGAATGTGGATGGCAAGGAGCGTGTACTGACTGTAGATACGGGCGCATCTCATTCCTTGATCCGATCTGATTTGGTTAACAGGAAAGTAAAGCGGTTACCTGGAGCAAGGTTGCGTACGGTCACTGGCGAGTATAATCAAGTCCAGGGAGAAGTAATATGTGAAGTCTTAATTGGGAAGGTCATGGTTTTACACAAATTCGTTGTGGCGGAGATTGTCGATGAAGTTATATTGGGAGTGGATTTCTTGGTTGACCATGACATCAAGATCGATATGCGGAGAAGGGCGATGCATTATAAGAACCAGGATGTGCCAATTAACTTCAGTTTGGAAAAAGGTTTCAGCAGTAATAGAGTACTGGTGGAGAAAAGTCGACAAAGGCCACGAAAGTCAAAGGTAAAGGTTGATGAAACGAATGGGCCAAATAAATCAAAATCAAAAGTACCTGCGAGAGAAACACTGGCATTGACAAAACCTAAAAGACGCAGGAAAACGAAGCAACGAATTTCCGAGAAAGAATGCGAGGGCAGTTTCAAGCCGGAGCGCACTACTGTTGTAAAATGTGGGAACGATACCGATTATGCAAAGAAAATTCGTACAGCGCAAGCTCTACGAAGTGGTTCATTGGCCAAACAACAGAGTGTGAAGGAACGAACCAGGGTATTGAGTGGTACGATGAAACACAGGTACCATGAGAACAATAATTCGAAAGGTTTCTTGGCGGGAGATTTGGTACTGTTATACAAACCTCACCGGCGGAAAGGTGTTCCATCCAAATTTCGGTGCAGTTGGGAAGGCCCGTACAAGGTTGTGAAGAAGATCAGTGATACCATCTACCGCATACAAAGCATTGAGAAACCACGGAGTAGAAGAGTGGTACATTTGGCGATGCTAGCAGCGTTTAGATCGAGAGATTTGTCTGATCGGGACGATCAGACTTAGGTGGAGGGCAGTGTCACGGATATTAGCATCACTAAATTATCCCATCACTAAGGCGATGCTAAGGCCATGCCAAGCAGTATTTACGTTAATAATTAAATCAAGTATACACATATATAAGGCAGCCCAGAGAGATGTCACACACAGATGCATTTACTTATACGGCTATGTGCGCGCGAGAGACTGTAAACTACAAACATTCACATCAATAATTCAATCTTTATGTGTTTACATAAACGAATAAATAATTGCGTCTACACATATGTACGTATACGAGCAGCGGAGCGGCAATGCACAAACACATGCATATATCTTATCTCAGTGGTCACAAGAGAGGGCAATAATTTGTGCACGTAGTTGTGGCTGGCGATTTTGTAGCCGAAACAACTAGTAACTTCTGGAAATCGAAGAGCCTAGAAGTATGCAGCGTAAACTATAAAAGCAGTGCAGGCGAGTAAGAAGTAATTCAGTTTGATTTGAATTGTCAAGCAGTTACGAGTAAGACGATATCTAGCGAGCAATAGCACTATTATTTTGAAAGTCAGTTTCCTTTAAGCTATCAGTTTGGTTATTAAGCTATTCGTTGCACAGTTTGAGTGTTATTGTGAAGTATTTAATAAAGGCCATTTTTCCATTATTCAATATTGGAGTTATTTATTCAACAGTTTAGCGATACGATCCTAGCAAAAGGGCAAATAAGAGGATTTGCAGAAATTCGTTACAATATGATTGTTCATGTATTTCTCTTATTGAGAAATTCTTCTTTTTATTGATGCAATCTGAATAGATATTGTTACGAATATTAGCAAAACTAAGGAGTGCTACCAGCTCTAAGCCGATGCTAAGCAGTGACGTGAATGCACATCAATAATTCAATCATCATGTATCTATATAACGAAACAATAACTGCGTCTACATATATGTACCTGTACGTGTACGAGCAGCAGAGAGTCAATGCACAAATACATGCATATATCTGAGATACTCCTATAGTATGCAATGAGAAAAACTATAAAATTGTGCAATTGTAGTTACAGCTGAGAAATTTGAGAGCTACTGGACTAGTAGATCTGAAGCGTCTAGAAGATGCGAACGAGGAAACCAAAGAGTATAAAAGGCGACAGATGTAGAGGCGCTGTAATTCAGTTTGATTTGAGTTGTCAAGCAGTTTCGATTAAGACGATATCTAGCGAGCAAAAGCAGTAT
>JARSSU010044801.1:0-26243 GCA_029619165.1 Eurosta solidaginis
AAATATATATAAATTAGTATTTAAATATATTTTTATTAGACTTTTTATGTACATATATGGGCAGTAAAAATAAGCAGCAAAGATGATAAGTCTTACCATCTGATTTTGATTTTCTGCACAAATGAATGCCTCTAAGACGTCCAGTTCTGGTTGTGTTTTTATGGGAAACATTGAGGCAAATTTCGGTACCGGGTACATGTTCTCGCTCAGAGTTTGTATTAAGATGGTTTGTTCTGCTAATATGCTTTTGATACTTTCCAAATTTAAGTTGTAGGTATCTGCGAAAAAAACATATTGTTGTTATAGAAAATAATAAATATAGAATATAATAGAAAAGTGAGGTTTTAACATCAATTGCCATAAAATTACCTTTGTTTGCATTAATTTCAGATTTGAGACTCTCTATTGCATGATTTTTTTCTACCGCAGTATTTTTTAACTCTTTTATTTGGCCACTCAGCTCCGATATTGTGTCTGCAATTTTTAAATTAATATATTTATAAATTAATATACATATATATATGTATATACACTCCTGCTCATATTAGTAGGTACAAAATTGAAACTAATTTTATTCGTAACGTATATTTACTTATGTGTTTTTAATAATTTTCATTTAAAGCTCATCATAGTCTTAAGCAGACACTGAATTAAAATCATTTTAACTTACCAGAAAAACAGGACAATGGATCAAACTTTGAAAAATTTTCATCAAAATTTTAAACTTTTTAATCCGAATTTCCAAAAGTTATTTGAGAATGCAGTTTTGTAGTAAATTCAAAGTCAAAAAGTCATAAGGATTTTACTTATTCAGTTTCTGCTCAAGACTATGATACATTTTAAATGAAAATTATTAAAAATACATAAGTAGATATCCGCTACGAATAAAATTAGTTTCAATTTTGTACCTATTAATATGAGCAGGAGTGTACATAAGGTTGCACCAAGAAATGTTTTTTTCTTATTTGGTATATTGAAATTATTATTCTGGAAAATGAAAAATGCGACAATACAGTTCTTTTATTACAAATTAGAGCTACTATTTTACTGCCTTATTTTTTCGCTGCCTTAAAAATATTTTCATTATACCAAATAACCTAATATAGTAGGGGATTCACAAAGTGTAGTAGCTCGTCATATCATAAATCATAGACTTGTGACCGTCAAAAAATGTATGATATTATGAAAATGTGACGTCATATTGTTATAAAATCATATACATTATAACGAGCATAACTTTATGATTTATATCCGATATAAATTTTCGAGTTTTGACGTTATAATACCATACACTTTATGATTTTCATAAGTTTAAGACCTATGACAATATGACGTTTAATGACAAATTGTGAATTCACTAATTTTGTCTACGATCAAATAGGAGTTTCAATGAGTACAAACATACCACTTAAATTACGAATTTCGCTACGCCATTTTTTTGCCTCAGCCATTTTTTTATTTGATACTTAAGTTTCTTATATTGCCTTTTAATTTGTTGTTTTATAAAAGTTTTTATTTCTAGGATAGTTTCTTTAATTACAGCTATGTACTAGAGGCAATAAAACTGTACTGTCCTTGTAAGGTAAAGAAAGGAGTTTGTAAGAAATTTCGCTCAAATTGTAAACTTTTTCCAAGCCCAATTGATTAGTCTTAACTATACCAATTCCGAGGTTCAGGGAACTCATAGGTGTGGTAAAAAAATTATCTGGGTTTAAAAATGTCTTTGCAGTGAAAGTGTTGTCTTCATAAAATTTTGTTATTATCAAAAAGGATTGACACTCAGTCGAGCAGTAATTATCGGGAAAGCTTGTAGAAAAATATGAATTTGAATCGCTTGTATATGATTTTATTACACCTTTGGGGTTCTTTTTAAGTCCAGAATTTCTCACAGCTTTTGAAATAGGCCGCGAATTAAACTTGTTGAAAATTTGTTGAGGAATAAACTGACGTTTCTTAATACTTTTCTTTATAACTTGCAAATAACTTTCAAAACTGTATGCAGAAAATGTGTCGAGGCAACCAAGATTAATCACACAATCAGCTAAATGTAGTAAATTATGCACATTAGAAGAAACGCTTGTGTCTCCATAATATTCAGAAAATCTCCCAACAAAATGATTCAACATACTATTCGCTTTTTCAATGTTTACGGAGAAAGTTTTGGGACACAAAAGAAGCCTATAAGCACATTTAAGATGTAAAAAGTGATTGTACATATCTTCGCTCAAAATATCTTTAAATACAATGAACCCCGTATATAAAATAAACTGCCTAAATTCTAAAGCCTTCCATCGCGGCAATTCTTGAAATCCCCTTGGTTTTCGTACGAAATCCTTTGGAATGTAGGGGGCTAAAGACGATAAAAAGGATGATAGTTCGATGCGTTTTTGCGGACTGACTTTAATTGAGCTTGTCCCACTCAGAATAGAGCCAATCATTTTTTTAACAACCCCAAGGTCAATAAGATGCATGACATCCAAAGGGAATTGCGTGACCATCTTGATATTTATTTCCTCAAGGCAATGGACCCTGTCTTTATAAAAAGGTAAATGAAAACCTTTATCGGATCTATTTGCAAAATCAGAGTCAGTCCTTTGGTCCCCAGTAAATGGACGAAAAACTGTAGTATTTCGGATTCGTTCACCGAATTGCGTGCATTTAGAACACCCAACAAACGCTGTGTGCCCTTTTGTACCACAAATATATGATCGTGCGGGTGTGTCGCAAATAATGGCTCGTATAGATATCTTTATTGGCTTATTGTTGCATGTAAAACCATTTATTGCTAATGATTTAATTTCTTCTACAAAGTCGTGAAGGTATACATCAACAATATTAGGCTTCTTCTCACCAACGTAACTTCCAATAAGAAACACAGCGTTTGTTTTCAAATTGGAAACGCGACCCAAAATAGGCCACAGACCTATTGAAGAGCTCTTAAATAAGGGCAGCCCATCTATACCGATATCTATCTGCAGTACATCTAAATTCTCCTCAGAAATTTCACCCACAAGTTTGTCTAACTGATTTTTGAGTCCTATGTGAAGATATTGCCCTGGTGACACTGTACGAGTTACACAGTTTGTAGTTTCGCCTATTAGAGTTTTAACACTTAAGGGTACACCCAGGTTTTCATATCTCAATATTCTTAAAAGACTGGCAACACATAGTACCGGGGGAAAAAACTCCAGGAACCAGTCCCTCAACTTGTTCCTAAGTGGTATCATTCCTAACGCAATATTTTCTGTATTAATTTCATTTTGTTTAACACTTTCACTTTCACTTTCACGGTCACTATGTTGTCCTGCTCCTGACGAAGTATTGTTTATATTAATTTCATTTTGTTCAACACTTTCACTAAATTTTTGGTCTATTTCGGTTTTTTTTATTTTTATTAAACGTTTTAACTGTCTTTTGCTTAACATTTTTATTTTATTTTAATAACTCACTTTTTTATTTGATCACTTATAAAAGACGCGTCACACACGGATAACAATGCAGACTGAATTAAACAATTCCAAACATGATTGTTGTCGAATGGAAATTTCCACAGAAGGTAACGGGAGTTAGGATTTTTTTCTATTTATCTAGCTATTGCGCTTTATTGCATTACCCGTAATTGATCACAGAAGTGAATACAAATTAAGGTAGAGTAAAAATGCGCGTGCAACATCTCTGCTTCTTTTATGTATTGCCAGCAATGGGTAGGAGAAGCGAAATCATTTGAAGGAATTTCAATCAATGCCTTCTAGAATACATTATACTTCGAGCTGAATAGCGATTCTTTGCAGCATTACCGGCAATGGGTTGGTGAAGTGAAACTACCTTTAGAAGACATTACCTTAGAAGCGATTACCCTTAGTAGCGATTACCGATTTTTTGCTGGGGTGTTGTGGCGTGATTTTGTATCAGAGGAAATTAGCTAGAATTTCGAACGTTACAAAACTAATACAGGGGCCAAGTATCTAACTGAGTGATATGATGAAGTTATTATGCAATTGAATTATATTGTAGGATGTTAGCGTTATCATTTAATATGATATTATGATGCATACATTAGTTCAATTTTATAAAGTAATTGATTCCGATTTTAAATGACTACTAAATGATCTAGCGACTTATTGTGTGAGTGATGTGATTCAGTTAAGTGATGATGTGTTTTTTTTAGTGCGATTATGTGAAGTGAAATCATGTTGCTATGAAATAATGCGATATCTAAACGTTGTGGGTATCCAACGTAAAAAGTAAGATTGGCAAAGTCATGTGAAGTGATTTGATATCAGAGGAAATTAGTAAGCATTTGGAACATCGGAACACTACTGCAGTGGACAGGAAAAGAAGTAACAAGTGTAACGCAAAATAATGGAAGTCGACTAACGAAATCATAATGCTGAATTTGTGGGGAGGAGAATGTCTTTCCCTCTAAGTAGTGCATCTCACATGTGAAGGATGCGTTTTTTATACCCTCCATGATTTAACTATCCAAGTGTTGAAGTTGCTGGAGTTTGCAGCTAATCGCAATATAATCATATGTCATGGCATCTTTTAGCATAAAAAATCCACTATGCTAAGTTGTGGACTAATCTCTGCTAACAAACTTGGAGCGTAAATCTTTTTCTTGGAATTTAAGCACAAAGTGCCAGAAATAATGAATTATATCCCCCATAGCCTACAGGGTTTTTGTGTCCTACCTTAGCTTTTCTGGAAGGATTTCATAAAAAATCCATTTTTTATATGGTATGGAAAGATAGGAGCGTAAAGCAAACTTATTTAGCAAGCCATTGCGATATTTAGCAGGCACCAGTGAATAGGACTAGGTTAAAGGAAAGTTGTAAGCTCGCCTCGCATAACTAACTAGCTTAAGCGGGAAGGAGCTAAAACTAATGAAACAATTTCTAAAAAAAATTAAAATTTCATGAGGAAGCATCTTGCGGAACATATCAAATCCGATAAGTCAAGGTGGCTTGGACCCTTTCTTTAAATGCATATTAGAAGGGTCTTTTTCAAGAGCTATGGTTGCACCCACTCAACGCAGATGCAAGAAGGAACCTAACTAAATAAATACACAATTGTATATGGGCTGAGAAAGTTTAAACGCAGTCACCGTTCAAAGTTCCAGAGGAGAGCTCAGCTTTTCATACCTTTAAAGCAGCGAAGAGAAAAAGAAAGGTGGTACACCTTATCGGAAGATATACGACATTTTGAGTAGTGATAGTTGGGTGACCAGTGGAAACTAGTGGAGATAATCGTAGGAGCTAGCGGATGGTATCGGAGCCAAAATTGGTGGGCAAACCGCTGAGCTGTGGTGCGAAACATGGACAAGAGTGTAGTTGAAACCAACAACAGAGGTAGAGCAACTGAAGGAATATCAATTGCAGAGCTTCTTCTTATTTTGGTGGACAGCCTGATAAGATGCAGGTGGGTAGGGTGAAGCCTGCGAAAAGCTCCCGGCGAGTCGAAAAGACCTTTGAAGTATTTTCCTGGTTGTAAGGCGCCTTGAATAATAGTAGGGGAATAAATTAAAACTTGTTTTTGCTAGCAAATCACCGATAAAGGGACTCAATAGAAAGTACAAAATACTAAGGTAAATAGTTCATCCGATTTACCCCCTACTTCGAAATCAGCAAACCTGTAAACAGAGTTGTTACATTGTTAATTCGATGAATTGATATGTGCTTACCATTGACTGCAGACAAAAAACTTGTACTCGCTCGCTATTGGTCAGCTGGTAAGTGTGCCCGAGATTCCACGAAGGTTTTGAGGAATGTTATCGATGCTAATAGTTCTTTGCCGGATATAGACCGGTACGTTACGGTAACAGGCGCCATTAAACCGTCTCGGGAACGCTTAACATGACCAAATTAAACATTCTAGGCCATACTGCACCGACACCCCCTAGTTCCATGAGGAACTTGGGTCACCAGAACCTCGCCTGCTAAATATGTATAGGATATATTCATATTTGTAAGAGGATTCCCCTCGCGTAGCTGAGGTTGACAATTGGGTTGCAGAAGCTCTAAGCTATACAGCTTTGTACTGCGCTTAGCAAACCCCTTGAATTCCGGTAAGTATACCTGGTGCCGCTTTATGAGAGCGCTTTTAGGCGCTATTTGGCAAAAGCTATCCTATTGAAGAAAGGGCGTACAATTCAAAACTACTACAGGAGACTTAAGAGAGAAAATAAAAAAATGGGCCTCACAGTATGCCAGAGAGTTTTTTGCTTTATTTTAAAGAAGTGTTTGTTTTAAATTGTTGAATATTTTAGGGCTATTCTTTTTTTTTCTTTGATGAAGTTGTATATACTTTTTGTGAACCTTTTTTCAAACATTAAAAACGATGTTTGCTACAATTACACATTTTCTGGGGTAATACTTTTCTCTTGTTCCCACTCATGATGAAATTAAAGGAATGGGCACATACAAATTTTCTTGCCACAGCAGCTTTCTCTAAAATACAAAAATTCTAAGAAAAGAAGCAACTCACGTCTTCGAAGTCAAATTTAAGTGCAAAGTATCCTTTTATGTGTCTGTTGTATTAAATTATTCATGACACACAAACATATAAAAGCAATCACAATAACGGTAAGAACAAAGACAAACAAAATCGATTGTTTAGAAAAAGTACAAGGATGCTCACCTTTTTGGCACTTTTCAAGCACGAAACATTTCACAAATTAAATAATGCAAGATAGCAAATACAATAAAAAGGTAAATATGTATTGCGAAACGTAAAATTGAAAACAAGTGAAAATACAATATAGAATTTTATATTATTGATATTACGTATTGAAAAATAGAAAGAAAAAACAAAAACACAAAAACTGCTGCTGAACAAATTGCAAACAAAAAAGTTGGAAACGATGACACAAAAAGGAACATAAAAGCATATCTTAGGTGAAAATAAAGAGCAAAATGTGTGAATAATATATATAAATGTATTGATGCGTGAAAACTTTGTAGACATGAAAATGAAGACACTGAAAGTATAGCGCTATGTACAGTAGTCATAGTTGGGCATTTTGCAATGCTACTAAGAAAATTACAAATATTTTTGGCAAATAAGGCAATTTTGTTTGCACTAGTAGTCAATTTTGTTTCCTTGCTCGTAAAAATTCGCTTAAAATAATGTAGAGAGAGTTTCTTTAGTTGCGAAAAGCACCTTTGGGTAGTTTTTTACCCAAGGTAATTTCCAAAGAATCCCTATGAAGGAAAAAAATGTAAATGAATGAATTGTTCGATACTAATAAGAGCTGCGATTTTTTTACATGTGTATGGGGAAATCCGCCAAACTTTGGTTTTTTTGGAGGAAAAATTTTTTTTGAAAACATGGTATCACGCAAATATCTTCTTGTTAAGAACATTGAGTGGTAAATTGGAGCTATAGTGCATCGCCGTTACTCGTCTTACATAATGCCTCAAAAAGATATAGTCAAAAGATCGAGCAAAATATATATAAATTGAGGTCGCAATGTTAAATATACATTTATTTCAACACTTCTGTACGGGTTATATCGAAATTTTAACAAAATATGGAGATATATGCAGCTGTCGGCTATGTAAAATTTGTTTGATACACGAGACCCGGTTTTGTAGATATCGGTAAAAATATAAAACCGAATAACCGCCAAATATTTTTTACTGCAAAGTTTGCAACACATTTATTTTAACACCTTTCTACCGATTCCTTTGAAACTTTAAAAACATATAGATATGTGAACGAAGTATGTTTACGTAAAAAAGTTTTAATACCCGAGATCCGGTTTTGGAGATATTGATAAAAATATAAACCCGGAAAACCTTAAATTTGTTTACTTATTTAAACACTTCTTAACCGATTGTGTTGAAATTTTATCAGGATGTACATATCTATGTGGGGTACATTTTGGTAAAATTTTGTTGATACCCGAAACCCGGTTGTAGAGATATCGGCAAAAATATGAAACCGAGTAATCGTCAAATATTTCATACCCGTTTGTTAATTTTTTCTCTACACCACAGTAGTATACCATCAATTGCCTTATCTTGGAATATTCACGCAAGGAAAGTTATTGATGTCTGTACATGGGGCAAATATACGAAATTTTTGCCAAAAATTGGCAATCGTCAAAAAGTGTAGAAATGTTTAGATCTTTGTACCAAATTTGTGTTTCTTTTTATTTACTTTTAAATAAGACCTGGTGTAAAAAAATGTTTCTAAACTTTTTGACGATAGCCAATTTTCGTCGGAAATTTCGTATATTTGCCCCCATGTACAAACATCAATAACTTTCCTTGCGTGACTATTCCAAGATGAGCCAATTGATGGTATACTACTGTGGTGTAGAGAAAAAAATAACAAAACGGGTATGAAGTGATAAAAGTAAAATTGTAGCTGTGCCCACAAAAAAACATGCTCCTGTAAAAAATTTACGCAACCAGGTGCTTCCACTTTTCTGCCTCTACCTTCAAACTGAAAGGGGCACATCGAATTTGAAGCCCAGGAATTTTTAGTCCCTGATAGGCTATTATCGTGCATAATCCGAATTTCAATACTCAGTTGCCTCAAAAAGCTATAAGCAAAACACTGTCAATATTGAAAATGACAAAAAAAAGTGTTTCTACTTTGATTGATGATAGCTTTGAGTATTGGAGGGGTACATTAATTTTGCTCACACTTTTAGAATCTCCGTCTCAAAAACAACATTCAGTTTAAATTCCATAGCGTTTCAGCGATTCCTCAAAATTGTAGTGTAAGTGTAAAAATCGACATTTTTTACGTTTCGAAGTTCTGCAAAATCTTACAATCAACTTTCTTGATTTTTAAAATCATCAGATCGGATAGTCAAAAGGTCAGACTTAATATCCTTATAGTTTTTTCTGGCTTTGAGTTTTTTGCCCGTGTGTAAAACCCGAGTATCCAAAAAAGGAAAAGTTTTTGGGATTTGTCCATATGCATATGCACTTAAACTTTACAGGGCCTGTTTAGTGTATAACTTTATCTCAGCTTACTGTAGTATGCCCATCTATGCTATCTTTCCGTTATTCAAATAAAGATACATTTGCGGGGAGAGGAGTGTGCTAAAATACACGTAGCTAGGGAGTTGAGGACACAATCAAACGCGTAGGTGGGTGCATACGAGTGAAAAATAGGTCGACCAGAAGCTTCCTCACTGTTATTTGTTTTTATTATTATGTTTTTTTTTGTTGTATCGATTTTGAAAGTGAGAATTGATTAAGACACTTATGACAGGCACAAAGTGCGTACGTTTAGTTAAATGACGTTATGTCATATTCAGACATACAAATTGTTCAATAAAAATAATAAGAAAATGTATTAAAACTTGGCATGAGAATATTTATGCGCAATGCAGTGAAAGTGTCACCGTGTTACTGTGTAGGCATAGTTAAAGAGAATAAAAAAGTATGTTTTGGAAGAGTATGAAAAGGTGTTGAATGTATAAATTCGTATTGATGTACATGTTGTAGCGCATTTTAGGAAATTCTCGATTATTCCGCACCTTCTTTTATCGTTGGAATCGCCGTACTGTATAGCAAAATGCTCTTTATTAACAAGTAAAGGTGTCGGCGGCCACCGTGGTGTGATGGTAGCGTGCTCCGTCTACCACACCGTATGCCCTGGGTTCACACCCCGTGCAAAGTAACATCAAAATTTTAGGAATAAGATTTTTCAATTAGAAGAAAATTTTCTAAGCGGGGTCGCCCCTCGGCAGTGTTTGGCAAGCGCTCCGGGTGTATTCCTGCCATGGAAAGCTCTCAGTCCGTTCGGAGTCGGCATAAAACATGTAGGTCCCGTCCGGCCAATTTGTAGAGAAAATCAAGAGGAGCAATACGCAAATTGGAAGGGAAGCTCGGCCTTAGATTTCTTCGGAGGTTATCGCGCCTTACATTTATTTTTATTTAAAGGTGTCTAAGTTCGGGTGTAACCGAAACTTATATACTCAGCGTGAGCTTCAATTGTACATTTTATTTCAGATAAATTACTTTTCTACATAACACGTGGCACCACCCGTTTAAAAAAGAATTTTCCCCATTTCCTCTTACAATAAAACTTGATAAATGAAATATAAATGATTCAAAACCAATTTTTACTAAGTTATAGCTTATTATTCTAGTCGACGACCCTTTTAAACTTGTTTTATATCTAAGTTGCCGTGGTCTTTAACCGATCCCGTCCATTTTTCCTAGAAATATTTTCTGCCATAAGGAAAATATGTGTACACAATTTCATTGCGATATGTTAATTTTTCTGTGTGGAATTGGGAGTGAGAGTGCGGGTGGGAGTCAGCATAGGAGTAGGATTGGAATTGGGAGTTGGAGTGGAATTGGAAGTTGGAGTGGGAGTGGAAATTGGAGTGGGAGAGGAACTGGGAATGGGAGAGAGAATGGGAGTGGGAGGGGGAGTCGGAGTAGGGGTGGAATTGGGGGAGGGAGTGTGAGGGGGAGTTGGAGTGGGACTGGTATTGACTGCCAGTTGAAATGAAATTGGAGGTGAGAGAGAGAGTTGGAGTGGGAGTGGGAGCTGAATTGGGAGTAGAAGAGGAAGTGTGAGTGAAATTGGGAGTGAGATTTGGAATGGTATTGAGAGTTGGAGTGCTGGAAGGAGTTGGAGTCAGAGTGGAATTGGGAGAGGGAGTTGGAGTGGAGTGGGATTGAAAATGGTAGTAGAAGTGAAAAGTAAAAGGGATTTGGGAGTGGGAGGGAGATAAATGGAATAAGGTATGGATAAAAAAAGAATGAATAAAAAAATGGTTTGCTACGGAAACTGAAGTTTGTGCTTATTTCATTTTTAAATGTTTATTTCTTTTTTTTTGGCTTTCTATACTTCTATACCTTTTTTTGCAAAACAATCGTTTTTTTAAGCTCATCCCAATTTTAAATTCTTCTTTCTGTATACACTGAAGTTAAATAAGGAGAATTTAACGAAAATTGCCGAACATTTACGATTTTACATGAAATGCTCTGTAAGTAGATCAGCATTTGCAATTACTTGTTCTAGCACTGTTGAATACTCACCTCATATTTAATCTATAGAAATATCTACATACGAGTATCAATAACGCGGTCGAATTTTTCAAAGTATTTACTTAAGACAATCCAACAATTAATCCCACTGGCAAACACACACCTGTCCTAAGGGAGTAAGCAAAAAGCTTACAAACGAGATACACGCGTAATACCATTTAACCTGTCGATCAACAATCCAAAGTATTTTGATCGCATAATGCAATGTAGACGTGCATACTACATATATACCAGGTACTTATCTAACTATAGAATAGCGAAATGAAAAAAAGGGAGCACAAAAAATTAGTTGAAAAGTTGTTAATGTGCACATAATCTGGAGCAAAATGGGTTTCGGCATTCCTGACATTAAACTCATTACATACAACTTATCGACATATTTCTGACAGTTGAATTGAGGATTTGCTATGCAGCGAACATTTATGTAGGTACACAGCGAATATACATACATATAGTACATACATATGTATATGCTAGGTACTTGTACCTATAAGCAAACATGCTGCATTATTTGAAGAATAAGTGGCATGCAACAGCATGCAATTCTGGAACAATACAACATTATATCGTGTATGCAGTGGCGTAGCTAGGTATCGATCAATGGTGGAGCAATTGTGTGAAATCACTCGATGAATGGATGGTAGACGTCCTAATCCGTTTGGATAAAATCAGGAGGAGATATGACCTGCATATGATTCATCAAACAAGAAAAGTGTAGACAGAAGCGCGGAACTGCAAAATTTCTGAGTTCACATGAAAATCCTACGACGTAAAACTCACAAAGTTGGTCATATCTCTAGGGTTCTGTTTTTCAGTGTGAATTAAACTCCAGTCAAAATTACTATAGTTAAAGTTTGCCACTTCGGCCGCTTAGCTAAGATGAGCAACACAATTTTATGTTATCGAACAGCAAAGTCAACTATGACTGGAGTTTAAACTCGCGCTGTAAAACCGGGCCTTAGGAGAGAAAACTAATTCTCACGATGGGCATACTAAGTTAGGCCTCGTCTGAAACAGCAGATGTACAGCGAGCTGCGGGGATAAGTGGTTGAGAACGTCCTGCGTTCGTGTCCGGTGCTCGCGGGGTCAAGGTTCCAGCTACTAGTGGTTCAGAGTTGCCAGATTTCGAGGCAGCAATGACTCTGGGTCCTAGATAACTTGGAAACTGGTTTAATTCCCAGTCGAAATAATTTTAAAATATTTAAACAATACTGTAGATCTTACCAATAGGTCCGCGGTATCGAATAGGTAACTGATAAGGGACTCTTATCTCAACTCGTCGATTGTCAGCAGCCGAAGCAGAGTGTAAATAAAGTAGTTACACTAGTGTGCAACCCTCCCCGCTCGCCTTTCCTACACCCTAGCACATTTCTATATGTATTTTTGTTTTGTATTTCTTTTCGTTAAGCTGAAAATCCAATTCACCATCGAGTAATGCAATTAAGCCCGTTTGTGTAAATACGATTTATTGACGAATTTTGAGTGATTTCTCAATTTTTGCCTTTTTTCTTGTTTTCTTTAAGGTGAAAAGAGCTTTGTTGTTTCTATTTGAATTTCTTTCTCATACATATACATACACATACAAATGCACCCATTTGCACACATTTTCTTGTTTTCCATTCTTCTCGCTCCATTGTACTCGTTTCCTCAAACGCTCATGTCAATAATGCGCTTTCATTTATTTCAACGCAAATGTCTTCATTTGATTGCCTTGCAACTCATAATTCTTGCTAAGTTCTCTTGCTTAGTTGCTTACTTCCGGATATGTTGCATGGTCAGTCAAATACGTACGTATTCGCACTTACATACAAACTGACATATACCCACCTATTCTAGTATGAGAATATTATAAGGGCTGTTGATCCCGAAGTTTTGTTTTATCTCCGGAACTTATACGATGAGTTTCTCTAAGGTGGGTGCACCCCCCTATCCCGAATTTCAGAATACCCACGATTTTAAGACATAATTCAGGCATGAAAAAATTCCGACATAACGAAATCCAGACAAGATGATATCCCGAAAACTCCAAATCACGACAACACACAATCCAGTCCAGAAAGGTGTTCGGCGCAGAAATACTGTGGCTTAGTCGGTGTTGGATTGGCTAAGAGATATTTTTTTGAAGCGCAGTCGAAAGATCGCGTAGTAGGTGTTGGATCGAGTTAGTGTTGTTAAGCATAAATGTCTAAAATAGCAGAGCAATGCCAATGCAAGAGGTATTATTTAGGACATCATAAGTGATTTCCCAATTTACATATTGTCGGGACTTAAAGTTGGGATTTGGTTGTGTCGGAATTATGAGTGGTCGGGATTTGATCCTGTCGGGATTATGAACTGTCCTGATGTGGTTTTGTCGGGATTACGCATTTCGGGATTTCGTAAGTCGGACCCTGGAAGAAATAGAGGAACGAGGCAACTGAGAGTATGAAAGTTGCGCAGTCTAAATCATAATCAATCAGTTTGATTTTAAAACGTTATAAGTGAAGTACGCTAGTAATTTAATTGTGAAGTACTACTACCATAGTAGTGGCGTAATTTTTGCTCTACTGAATATTTGTGTTATTAATTCGACAGTTCAGCGATTCGAACGATAACAGAATGTGCAGAATAATTTAGAATTTTGTTAGGAATCGTTACATATATCATATATATACTGTCTGCCTTAGATAAAGATGCAAAAAAAGTAGGTCTTACGGTAAATGAAGACAAGACGAAGTATTTGCTGTCGTTCAAGAAAAAATCGACCGATTCGATCCTTGCAAGCCATGTCACTATTGAGGGATATTACCTCGAGATTGTGAAGGGCATCGTCTACTTAGAAGCCAGCGTTAGCAGCTTCTTTGAGCTAAATAGACAATTTTAAAGCGTCTCAACGACAAAAAATTACGGCCTATAAGAAGCTTATCACATCTACCTGTCCTTATGTATGGTTCGAGATTATGAATGGTGTCGAGATAAGATAAGTTGACTATGGGAGTGAGAAAGAGAGAAAATATCTCCATACGGTTTATGGGTCTGCCCGTCATGCCGTCATACGAGTATCGAAGGAGATATGTGACCCGGTCTATAAAAAGTGGCTTATGACTCAAAAAAGAAATTGCGAGAAACAGCTGTTAAGGATAAACAATGCATTTCTTTAGGACGTTTGTGCTCTTCTTGTTTTTTGAGTCATAAGCCACATTTTCAAAGACCGGGTCACATATAATGATAGGCTGACTGGGCTTTGTGAAAATAGAAAGTTAGAGCACAAAAGCTACACTGGTTAGGGCATGCTTTGCGAATGGACGTATACGCTACGGCCAAGAAAGTATTTCAAATGCCACCGCAGTTTGGAAAAAGAGAAATTGATGAAGACTTCCACTGAGTTCGAGGAGGCTACAATAGCAAGAACAACAGGCAGGTAAAAAAATATTTTACCTCCCTTGGTGCGCGCAATTGGTGTCAGTTATCGCTAAGCAGGGACTTGCTACGAAACGACTAAAAACGCTTAGGTGGTTACCCAGCACTCAATGATGATAAATATTACTTAACAGAAGAAATGTTACCATGCCTTGCAAATCTCTGCATATTGAAGAGCAATTGGTATATAAAAATTACCAAAATCCCGAATTTCGGCCTTGACATCACTAATAAATGCATGCAAAGTCGCATGTCACAAGTGCTCTGCAGCTCCTAATGACAGCTCACTGATTTCTATTATTCGACTTTAAAATGCAGCTGTCATATTTATGGATACCTGCCTGGCATATTTCTGAATTTTTCTTTCTAACCATTTCGAAGCAAAAATAAAAAATAAGTACGTGAATAAAAATATGACGTCAAAAATTTATGAATTTGAAATGACAGCTATTTTTAGCACATTAACACGTTTTAAAGCCTTTACTGTTTCCTTTCGCTTGGTCTTCGTTTATATCTTTTAGCAACTCATATCCTTTGACTGTCATTTTGTGGTATCCCATAAAATTGACATTTCAATTTAATGCGCTTTCAAAAGACCGCTAGAGAATTTTTTTTGTAAAACATCCACATTTGATTTTGTGAAAACCTGTGCCATTAAACCTTAAGTTCTTTAGAATTACTTAGATGGGTGTTGTTAATCTTTTTTCTCTCTCATTTAAGATTTAACTGGGACTTTTTTAGCCACTTGACCTATGCGTTGTGTTAATATTGCGTGTGGCATATAATCTGCTTATTTCTATTTTCATCTGCGCTTCTTTGTTCTGTGCATTCTTATTGAGTATTTTTCAAATTCTGATTTCCCACAATTTGTCATGCACACCGCATGAATTTGATCGACGCACAGCATGCGTGGTTGTATGTGAAAAGGTAGGGAGAATTTTTCCTTTAATAATCTTAGCATATTTCTATCTTAATTGAAGCACGCACTGTCATTTAACAAATATTACAACACAAATATACTTATTTATGTTCTTAAATGTTAGAGAGGGCCAAAATTAAAAGAAAAAATCACTTGGACTGACGAGGGGACGAAGTTAATGCAATGGTGCGTTGGTGAGAGTGGCTGTCTGCACTGAATCTAATTACCGGAAGAATACGAGAAAACCCATAACATTCATATGATCTTTGGCTCCAATTTGATCTGATTTCGAAAGCAAATCGATTTTTCCGGAGAAAGTTAACTTACTTACTTACTTAATTGGCGCTAAACCGTTCAAACGGCTATGACGATCCAACAAGGCGCGTCAATCGCTTCTTTGTTGGGTTAACTGGCGCTAATTGGTCACACCAAAGAAATTTAAGTCGTTTATCGCCACCTTGTGTGGGGGCCACCTTCTTCCTCTGCTTCCATAGGCTTTTCCGATAAAAAAAAACTTGCTTATCCGCAGCATCATCTTCTCATTGCATAATATGGCCAAGTGAGTGTAATCGCTATGTTTTAATTCGCTGGTACTCACCGTCCCCAACGCATATATGTAGGTTCGTAAATTTTTCGAAAACATTTTATCTCGAACACTCCCAGAGCCGTCTCATCTGACGTTGTCATGGTCCATGCTTTTGCACCATATATCAGGTCGGATACAATAAGTGACTTATAGGGCATGATTTTCGCCGAAAGAGGATTTTATTTTTCAATTGCCTACCTAGTCCAAAGTAGCATTTATTGGCAAGCTGATGTTGTTGTTTGTGTTAATGCTTGTTCCCAAATAAAAGAAGTCTCTTATTGCATGGGATACTAGCACACTTCAGGTGTTATACACAAAAGCTATATTCTAAAATGCTAAAGTCTTTCAGTTTAGTATTGAAATGTGCTTGTCTCTCAGAATAATTAAAACAGTGCTAGCTTTTATTAAGTGCTGTACTGAAAGAAATTGCGCCTATAAAATCTAAAAGTCGAGTTTGTTGTTCTTCAATTAAAGGACATTCATTAAAATTGATCGCATTAAGGTTAAATCAACCGTTTTTTTTTGTCAAGAGAACTCATTTGTTTAGTCATTTCAACAGAAGAAAAACTGCCGGTCTTAAGTTAACATTATTATGTAAACATTACAGATTCTCAATCAATCTAACAGATTTTGCAGAGCTGAAGAACAGATTTCATTAGTCATTTCACCGGCTAGCGACTGAAAATGTTGAGCAAATACCCAGTAAGAATAAAATC
The DNA here is from genome assembly GCA_029619165.1 of Eurosta solidaginis. Classification (NCBI taxonomy): domain Eukaryota; kingdom Metazoa; phylum Arthropoda; class Insecta; order Diptera; family Tephritidae; genus Eurosta; species Eurosta solidaginis. Next base: position 16,642 of record JARSSU010044801.1, read on the forward strand.
CCCGACACATAAGCAGATTTTCATATAGATGCGTTCTACTCAATCTTATGCATTATGAGTAGATTGCACGTATTTTTATGGAGAACGGTAGATTGAGCGACACTGGTGCCATCTGACATGGAAAAGTAGCCAACTCCCAAATTTTGTTACAAGCAAAGCATAAGAAGAAGAATTTGACATTTGCTTTGGCTAAGGGTGTTGGCACACTTTGCAAGTGAAATTATTTTTCCCACTCGTTGGTAACTTTTATAACATTTTTCGCAAGTAAAAACTGCAATATACAAATGAATACGACACAAAATATGTTAGCAATATATTTTTGTTGTATAGGGAGAATGTTTATACCAGTGCTTCGCGAAATTTTGTATGTGAATGGGCAAGGCGAAATAAAGTTCAATTGCCAAGTCTGAAGTTCCTTCATATTTACAAACGCAACATCTTGGTTGATTGTGGCGATGTTATTGGAATGCAGAAGCTTGTGTTAAACGCATCTATATGAAAACATGTCATTGTGCTGCGGCCTTAACAACATTTTTTGCAAGCAAAGCATAAGAAGAAGAATTTAACGCTTCCCAAGGCAGTCGGTTCTATGTACCGGAGCGACTCGGGATTGTTCCCGACGAAGGACTGTCATTTCAGTGTAACCCCGTTTAATTTGTTGTAACCCCAAGAAGAATTTAACATTTGCTTTGGCTAAGGGTGCTTTCACACTTTGCAAGTGAAATTATTTTTCACACTCGTTGGTAAATTTTCTAACATTTTTCACAGTTAAAACTGAAATATAACAAATGAATAGGGCACAAAATATATTGGCAGGTATATTTCTTGTACAGTGAGGATGTTTATAACAGTGACTCGCAAAATTTTGTTTGAGAAAGTCATATCAGCAGCCTTGTCTGTTCTTCTAATGTTGACGAAAATATCTTATATTAACAGTTTTAACTAGTAGTCGTATAATATATGTTAAGTTAACAGAGCTATGCTGATGTATTTTTTTGTTGATTTGACTGTTGACTGTATTCAGAATCAACAATTTGTGCGTAGTTGATTTAAAAGCTATTTGCGAAGGATACACATTTACAGAAATTTCGGTGAATTGACACGTTATTCGGTTGATTTGACATCAGTTTTTTTTTCAGTGTACGTTTTGTTCTTTCAAAATTTCATATTTGCTATTCTGCGCTTCAAAGAACAAACATTATTTTTTTTAATTTCGCCCCACCCTAATATTTAAACACAGTCTCTATACTTTGCAGCGTTTATCACAATTTTAACTTTAATACATTTGGAATTTCAAAAGACCAAAAGTAGTCAGAGATCTTAATTACTTTTGATATTTTTCACATCGTCATGATTTTTGAATTTTAAAATATTTAATCACCAGCATGAAGCAGACAAGCTCCGCGTCCACTTGTCGCATATTTTCGTAAAAAATTTCCCAATGATATGCATTTTCCAATTACAAATCATGATTTATATCTTTAAAAGTATTACAAATGCCTGAAACGTAAAATTAAACGCGTTATGTAATGTTTTTTTCATTATTGGCTTTTTTTGGAAGAAATAAGATTTAAATTTTTTTTAGTTAAACAGCTTAGCAATTTTGTTTGTCCCCAAAATCAGCGCAGAATTTTTAAACTTAATGGTGCTTGTTACAGAAACGTACCGGATATATAACCTGCAAAGGAGAATCATCATCGATAACACACCCCGATACTATCGAGGAGTGTCTTCATTAGAGTTGTCACGAATATTCGGCAACTATTCGGTATTCGGCCACTTTTTTTGCTATTCCAAATCATGTAAAAAAGACACGTTATATTACTAAAAATTATGTATTTATTTCCCAATTACAACACTTTAGTATTTAAAATTCATCAGTGGTAAGTTATGATGGATAAAAACAAGCTTTTCAACATTTTTGGGTAGCAAACGATTACGCTTTTCATCGTAATGTTACCAGCCTCAGAAAATAACCTCTCACACACACCCTACTTCGAGGAGAAGAAAGATAAACTTTAGCAAATTTCGAAAGGTTTGGGTATTGTTTTTCGTTTACTAACCACCACTTGTAAGGATCGGCCTTCCGATCTAGGCGAACTGTTTTCAAATAAAAATCCAACTCGCTTGCGACAGCATTTTTCTCCACGTCCTCCTCATCATTAGCATTTCGCATATTATCTGTAGCGACTTCCTCAAGGCAGTTCCAGAAACTGTCGTGTATTCAGTAGTCCTATCATTTTCATTCAAGTTTCTTTCTTATGAACTGGAGAAGAATCGTCATCGGTACTACTAGATTCATCACAACTAAGATTCATCATAACTAACTCGCCCCGACAAGCATGTATTTCGTGCCGAATATTCGGCGGCCTAATATTCGGCGCTTCGGCCGACAGCGTTGCCGAATATTCGGTATTCGGCCAATTCACTATTTCGTGGCATCTCTAGTTTTTATCGCTTCAACAAACAACAAACACAGCAACAGCAACATTCCGAAATACCTAGAAAAGCAGGCACATTTTGTATTTTTTTAAGACTCCTTGAAGAGAGCTTCCAGTTGCATAGCAAGTGATGGATTGAGAGTTAAGAAAGGGCAGAGATTAAGATATTTCTAAGCCTCTTCTTCTCGCTGTAATCGGGGAACCCATAATGATTGTTTTTCATATTTCGACAGTTCAACTATCAATCAACGAAAACTATTTTTGCAAGTTTGAAAGAAAAAGTAGCCAAAATCAGTTTAAGCCTTAAAGATGTTTTGCTTGAATAAATTTGCTTTAAACTGATGAAGCTTTTAAGCTTTTTAAGCTTTAAAGAAATATAAATGCAGTTTACTATGCTTTCCAAAGCAAGCAATACGAAAAGATTTAATTTTAACCTTGAAGATTCACACATAAATATCTTACTATTATAAAAAATTGTGACTAAATTTTTAAATATACAATTTAATTGACACTTAGGTTAGGTTGAACTGGCCGGTCCATGAGGACCTCACATAGACTGATTGAGTCCGTAGTGTTACCAGAAGTTTGTTTTAACGACCAAACTGAAAAACCCTATCAAAAACCAGGACCTATGTTATAAAATAACTCCGTCCTCTTGGCAAATACTAGAAGCTTCCTAGGACTTAAGCCACTTGCTGTTCTAGATCTGACAGCTGTATCACTCCTAATAGCTGGAATCTTAGCCTGGCAAGTGCAGGGCACGAACACAGAACGTGCTCGATCTTTTCCTCCTCCAACCCGCACTTCCTACATCTGCTATCACTGACCAAGCCTAATTTAAAGGCATGTGACGCCAGAAGGCAGTGTCCAGTCAGAATACCCGTCATGAGTCTACAGTCCTCTCTTTTTAATGATAGAAGCAACTGTGTTAGTCTAAGGTTGTAAGACTACACATAATCTTCGACACTTTACAGCCCCGCGCTTGAACCCACGCCTTTCGCGCTTGGTCGATCATGTGCACCTCTCGCCTTCGCTTAATCTCGCCCAATCTAATTGGGACGTCTACGGAGCAAGCTTCAGGGATGCGCCCTTTTTAGCTAGTTCGTCCGCTTTTTCATTCCCATCTATTCCCATATGCCCTGGGACCCAATATAGATGTATGCTTCTCCCTGTCCCGATTCTCTCCAGAGACTGCTTACACTCTAACACGCATTTAGATGCTGTGCTATGCGAGATTATTGCCTTAATTGCTGCTTGACTGTCAATATAAAAGTTAACACGATTGCAGCTTGGGCTATTTTCTTCCAGGGTTTATACTGCTTTGGTTACGGCTACTATTTCCGCTTGGAAAACGCTACAGTAATCCGGCAGCCTGTAGGATCTGCTTATTACGGATCAGCGCAGTATACCCAGACCCTACTCCTTCCACTACTTTGGAACTTCGGTGTACACATGTATCGCCTCGTCCGCCATTTGCGCACCCTTGCGCCAACCGTCCACCTCTATTGTGGCCTTAAGATCTCCCTCCAAGCGCAGATAGGGAATCAGGTAGTCTTTTCGTCTTGTGATTGATGACGCTATACTACTATGGCCATATGGTCGGCGATCAAGCTGCCCCGAAGCACCGATCCTGGTTGCGGTCGTTAATGCTTTTATTCTTTGCTACCAGGACTACAGGTGGAATATGCAGAATGGCATACAGCCGTCGGGGTTGCTTTAAGGGCTCCCGTAATGCTAAGCATCGATAGATAGTCTGCATACCCCCTCTAATTTTTGAGGTATGCTGTTTTTTGTGTGGCTTTCCGCCAAACAAGAACTCCATAGTATAGAATAGAGCTAACAATCGCTGTAAAAACCGAATGAGAAGAGAGGGCGATAGGCCCCACGTATACCCCAACATTTTTTTACATGCATAGAGTGCCGTTGAGGCCTTCTTGCCCCTCTCCTCCACGTTGAGCGTCCATGACAGCTTACTGTCTAGGATGATTCCTAGATATTTTGTGCAAGGTTTCACTTAAAGATTTAGTAAAATAAAAGCTCTATTATTGTAAATTTTTATATGTCAAAGCTTTGGTGTATGTAGGTTTTGGCAAGTCAAGAAAGCAACTACAATACAAAGGCAAGGGAAAATTAATTTAACAAACACCTAAACAAATGAATTAAAGCATTAATATTAGTATCAATGTACAATTTAATATAGAAGTAAAAACAACAGTAGTAAAATCAACAACAACACAAGCGTCAAACTAAAGAGATGTCAAGTGCAATACGCTTAGGCCCGGTTTTTCAGTTGTTGCTTAAGCTAAGCTTAAACTAAGTTTGCTTAACTCTAGTCAAATTTAAACTCCAGTTAAACCACTGAGCAGTTTTTCAGTCACAGTTTAAGGTCGCATTTGGGGGTAGGCTTTTTGTATGGACACACTGTGTTATCTAGATAATTTGTAGATACGGCAACAGTTGGATTTTGTTTACCAAACAAACATAGAAAAAAAATTTCTCCAGCCTTAGAGAAATATATATCTAGTTCCAGAGCTGATATCCAACATCATGCTGTAATTATTCATAAACCAGATAATTATCAAGTTGACCTCCAACGTCATCTCAAATTATTTTCCGACCTTTGAGAGATTTTGTGAAATGGAGAGCTTTCAAATGCATATCCAAACATTTCCCCAGGTTTATATCCTACTTGGATATTGAGTTGAGGTGGGTTGAAAAAAAATCTCCACCACCCCTCCCCCTAGGTGGTACCACCAAAGCCAACAGCTGTTTATTGTGAGAAATAAGCACCTGGCTGATAGCAGCAAAGCAGCACTATTAATTAAAAATAAGTTATACATATTTTATTTCTTGAAAATACTGTAACATTGTAATCTTACATTTGAGTCCAGTGAGAGAACCACACATAAATAAAAGTTGGCAACTATATGTTTTTAACTTAAGTAATAGCATTTTTCGCTTTATAAAAAATTTCCTTTTTGCTCAGAACGTTATGATTCTCAAGTTGAATCCTGTTTCGAAACAACTTTTGCCTTGTTATCACCATGAGATGTAGTGGTACTTAAGCCCAAATGCGTGTAGGGTATATTCCATATCATTGCCAACAACGCAAATAACTAATAGGTTAATTAGAGTTTAACCCTGTCAGATCGGTCCTTAAGCTCAGCTTAAACTTCAGTAAAATATACTGAAAAACTGCAGAATAAGTTTAAGCGTAGTTTAACTGACAAACTGCGTTGAACTTGTACTTAAAAAGCGGGCCTTAATGGCATAACAAATATGTCGAGCGATTTATAAATAACCAATGAAAGAGGAGTTGAAGTGCGATAAGGTGTTTGCTGAGAACGAAGAAGGGAAGGAGGAACAAGAAGAAGAGGAAAGGAAAACTAGATGTGGGTGTATAGGTCTGTCAAAGTGAAGTGTCCAAGATTGTGCCAACCATGCACATGTGCACACATATGTTCATGCATGTGGATGTATAGACGGAGGCAAATAAACACCCACTTATTGGTGTGGAACACAAAACAAAAAACATTGTATGAATGTATAACAAATGTTCTTGCTGTCAATCTAGTAAGTTGCACAAAGCTAACACAACTTTATAATACACCTGATCTAGTATAACTTCTGGGTTCATAACCGTTAAGGTACTAGTAAATGGCAAACTAGCTTGCAACTATACATCTTTAAAATAAAAGCGATAATGTCATAGTATAAACAAAATTCTTTTAATAAACATTCAAATTTTCAAGAAATAAACAATGTGCGTGTGTGTTCGCTGTCAACCATCCGTTCAAACATGCGTTCATCGAGAGCATATGACCACATCAGATGTTGAACTACATCAATGATGAAAAAAGGCAATTTGGCGAAAGCATTCCTGAGAAAGAGATAGAGTTAGACAAAGATAAAGGAAGCGGTGTAGGAGAAGGGGAGGAGCTAAAGAGTGAGATTGATAAAGTATGGGAGGAAAGAAAGAGGGTAAAGGACGGAGAGGGAGAGAGACGCGGAATGAAGGGAAGAGGAGAAGTATTAGAGATAAAAATTCTTAAAATCATGCAAAAAAACCAAAGTTAGGTCAGAATTACGCTTGCAAAATCCGTCGGCTACGTTTTCGTTGCGGTTATGGCCCTTATCACGCATGATTATTCGATAGGAGTGGCTACCACTGGTATTATTTGGCTATGGGAGTTCGGAATTCGGAAAGGAGGCGTGGCGGTATTATGCTCAATGTGGAATACTCTTGCAAGGAACTAAAATGGTAGTCTATTATAGAAGCTATACGTTTATATTTCTAGCTATTAATGATGGAGAATCGTACCAAAGATGCAACATTCAAAGGGGCTAAGCATGATTATTGAATGACCAAATCACAGATCTAAAATTGTCGCCGACACGAATGAATCCACCATTATCATAGCCATGATTATGGCGAAGATATATGAGAATTTTAGTCCGCCGGCTTACTGATATAAAATGGAATCCATAATCTACCTGTTTCCATTATAGCTTGTAAATATCTTAAGGCCTATTCTCAGGAAGTTTTATCGAATCCGTGTTGAAAAACATACTCGACCAAATTAAATCTTGTTGTTGTTTAACTTTTTCCAAGTATCCTATGACTCCTATTCATGCCTCTTCGAGCCTCTCTAGAATTGAACAATAGTCCTGATCTCTTGGCAAGCTTAACAGATTATTATACAAAGCTAATTCTTCCTATTGTCACGGATATTAACATCACTAAGTTATACCATCACTAAAGGCGATGCCAAGGCCACGATAAGCAGTATTTACGTCAATAATCAAATCATGTATACACATATATAAGGCAGCCGAAAGATGTCACACACAGATGCATTTACTTATACGCCTGTGTATGCGCGAGAGACTGTAAACTACAAACATTCACATCAATAATTCAATCATTATGTATCTACCTAACGAATAAATAATTCCGTCTACACATATGTACGTATACGAGCATCGGAGGCGGCATGCACAAACACATGCATATATCTTATCTGAGTTGTCACAAGAGAGAGCAATAATTTGTGCTCACGTAGTTGTGGCTGGCGATTTTGTAGCCGAACTAACTAGTAACTCTGGATATCGAAGAGCCTAGAAGTATGCAGCGTAAACTATAAAAGCGGGGCAGGCGAGTAAGAAGTATTCAGTTTGAGTTGAGCTATCAATCAGTTTGATTAAGCACGCGATCTGGCGGCCAATAGTAGAGTTTCATTTGAGTTATCAATCATTTGGTTATTAAGCCAGCGAGTGTGAAGTACTTAATAAAGGCCATTTTTCCATCATTCAATATTGGAGTTATTTATTCAACAGTTTAGTGATTCGAACTTAGCAGAGGATGCAAATAAGAGGATTTGCAGTAAATTCGTAACAATTGGTGTCAGAAGAGGAATTGTTGAATAAATTCCGAAGATTGGGAATACAACTTGGACATGGCGAAAGCTTTCAGTGCATTGAAGATCCAGCCACTGAAAAAGTGCTTGGCAAAACCGTGGATTAGATACAACTGCCAATAAGATCGACTTCAAGCACGGCGTACGAGAGGTAATGGAGTCGCAAGGAATTGATGTGGAGAGTTGTCCTTTTTATCCTGATGGGGACGAAACAACAACAAAAACTTTGAAGAGAAAATAAACGCAAACATCGCAGACAGTTACGCAGCACAGACCTGAACACTGATATTGGCTGCAATACTGCTCAAACATCGACAGTGGCATCTCAGCTCGGACATCGCAGGAGACACGTTTAACATCCAAGATGGAAGAACAGAAAACACGTATTAGTGTCATCTCAACTAGAAGAACGAGAAAACTGTATTTCCGGTTCTGTTCTTATCTCTCAACTCGAGAATAGATCTGTTTCATCTCAACTAGAAGAAGCGATAAAAACTCGTATATGTCGTCACTGATGGCAATCCCAAGAGACACGTATAACACATCAAAGATCTTGATTTGAGGCACTAAGAGAAACGCGCATTTCGGAGTGATGTCAGCACAAAGTTCAGCACGGATATCGATCTCAGATCTACGACACAACTAGCAGAGCAGAAGCCCGCTTATGATCATCTAGAACTGGCAAGCGTACTATGGCAAGAAAGAACTAACCCACGTTTCACGAAGTGCTTCCGTGGTCGGCAGGATAAACTAATCGAGGCGAGCCGTGATGCCGATGCTTTGAGAAGGACGTATCGAGCAGTTACAACTAAATCGTCCAGCAGTTCTTACTGGGAGTAACTCCAAAACGGCTCAAAAACGACATCCTCTGACGGTATCTGTTCTTTCCAGGTCTTTAAGCTACGTTGAGAAGACCGCAGCCAGTGCGAACAACTGGATGTGGAAGCTAAAGTGGCAGCTCTCTGTTCGTCGCATTGAAAGGGCCAGCAGCCGAATCCTACAGACGAGTCACCGCACGGACCGCAGCGGACACAACTCTGAAGCACTTGATGGACTGCGTGTAGAATCGACGGTATGGTCAAGCGCGAGCATAGAAAACAGATCTGTTGGCCAAACATTGAGATTGCAAAACCGTCTACCAAACACGCAGTGGGACATTGCAGGAGTCTTTTTTGTTTGCTTCAGATGTTGATAAGGTTGCTCTATTACTCTTAGCAAATGCGGCACGCACCCGCTGACAAATCTACACCTCGAGAGAGCGCGTAATACAATCCAGAGTTTTTTCATAATGGCATACGAGACGTGGAAAACGAAGCAGAGCTACATACGCGAACCCAAAACTGACATTTGCTGAAAGCGTGGCTACACATGCATGACTCTAGGAAACTGCCGCGCGTATGAGCGTAACCAGCATATAAGGCTCACTCGTGTAGAAGTAGACAAAGGCCCAGATGGCTAGACACAATTGTTAATGGAAGCACTGAAGGATCACACAGAAAGAATGCCGACCGGTGTTTTATTAATGTTTCAAGTGCGGCAACCCAGGTCATATGCACGACATTGCAGCACCCCGGTCCCAACTAGCTCCAACAATCTGTGGGGGCGCCGTAACCGCAGAGCTGAAGGAGCTGAGCAAATCTCTAAGGTCCCCTCAATCGCTAAACTGAAAGCGAGTGCACCGCAAGGGGCGACGCCTGGCTCCCTCATTGCTATCGCCCATAATCGTCTATCTCTTATTGCTCAC
>JARSSU010044802.1:0-17490 GCA_029619165.1 Eurosta solidaginis
TTTCCCAGCCTCACCGGCCATTCCCATGAGCGAGTGATCATTCGCTGTACGGACACCTTCTGTAGTACCTTGTGGCCCAAATAATTTACTTCCTGTTTAAACAGCGTACACTTTTTGGACTTAACTTCAGACCAGCGTCAGCTATTCTCTGGGAAAAACTCCTCCAAGTTCTTAAGATGTTCATCAAAACTCTTGCCCAATACGACGATGTCGTCCAGGTACACCAAGCATGTTTTCCAATGTAGTCCTCTTCAGTACCTGGTCCATGAGTCTCTCAAAAGTAGCTGGGCATTACAAAGTCCAAAAGCATCACTGTAAATTGCCAAAGACCTATCACCGACACTGAAGGCTGTTTTTCTTTATCTTTCCTCCGTCACTCAACTTGCCAGTAGCCGCTTTTCAAGTCCAGTGTGGAAAACCATTTCGTACCAGATAGCGAGTCCAGAGTGTCGTCAATTCTTGGCAACGGGTAGCTATCCTTTTTCGTAACGTCATTCAACTTCCGGTAGTCCACGCAAAACCTCATTTTTCCATCCTTCTTCTTTACAAGTACTACGGTGAGCTCCATGGACTAGCTGATGGTTCGATGACGCGCTTCACTCATTTCTTGTATGATTTGACTCACAACTTCCCGCTTCGCTAGTGGAACACTACATGGAGCTTGACGGATCGGCCTCGCATCTCCAGTGTCAATTTGATGTTTCACAACATTGGTACGGCCCTGGTTTGGAACCATCCTGGTCAAATATGTTCGCGTATTTTATGAGCAGTTGTTTCGCCTTTCTCTGATAGGCTTCCTCTAGCCCATGCGTCCATGCCGTGATATCATTTGAAAGATCAGTATTACTAGATGAAACGTATTCCTGGGGGCTGTTCACAGTTAATACTACTTCGGCCTCTTGGCATCTTCCCAAAATAGCTCCTTTGGTTAAATTGAATGGTGACTTGAACTCATTTAGTACTCTTACCGGAATACGTACATCTTGTTTGTCATAGCCAAGGTTTTTCCTACAAGTATGTTCAGTGCTGATTTATTTGCTGCTTCGACAACCCACAATTTGTTTGTCCCACAATCTCCATCAACCTTTGCCCAGATTACTGCTTCTGATTTTGGTGGTATTGCTGACTCTCTTCCACCAGCACTCGTTTACTACTGTAGCGTCTCTCGTAGCCGAAATTAAGTGGCACATCCATGTTCTTATATCGCATCGTCTTGCTTTGCATATCGATTTTGAAGCCTTGGTTGATTTAGAAGTCCACTCCAATTATGATTTCATCAACAATACCTGCCACTATAAATTGTGTAGTACCGTGACGTTCCCAATTGCTACTTCACATTCTACTTCTCCAGTGGCTGTAAGCAATATTGCTCCATGCAATGGTCTTATCTTCTTGTTGACTAAATCCGCTCGAATGATGGAATGAGATGCACCCGTATCTACAGTCAGTAAACGTTCTTTTCCATCCACATGTCCTCCGACAGTAAGATTGCTCGACCTTCTTCCAATTTGTGAGATAGAGATTATGGGGCATTCAATTGAGGGAGTCAGCTGTCGCCCCTTGCTGCTGACTCGCTTTAGTTTAACGATTGATTTGTCTTGGGAGATTTGCTCATCTCCTTCTTCTCTGCGTTTACGACCACTGTTGGAACTGTTAGGGTGGTGTTGCAATAACGCGCAATATGCCCTGCCTTTCCACACTTAAAGCATTTGACTGCATCATTATTCTTCTGCTGCGTACCCTTCAATGCTTCAAAATTGCGTCTATCCAGTCTGGCTTTTCCACTTCCACGCGACGAGCTTTGTACGCTGGCTTACTCAAAAGTGAGGCAGTGCATGCGATACCGTTTCAGCAAACGTTAGTTTTGGATTCGCATATGTAGCCCGGCTTCGTTTCCACATCTCGTATGCCATTTATGAAGCTCTGGATTTTTACCCTTTCAGTGTATTCCACGGATGCGTCTGCATTTGCAAGATGAGCCAATCTTTCATATCTGAAGCAAACTCCTGCAATGTCTCATTGCTTTTGGTAGCGGTTTTGCAACTCAATTTGGAATATCTGTTTCCTATGATCGCTTCCGTAACGTCTCTCTAAAGCGCTCATCAATGTTTCATAGTGGTTCCGCTCGTACTCTGGGATGGTCTGTAAGATTTCCGCGGCAGGCCCTTTCAATGCCACGAACAGTGCAGCAACTTTATCTTCCGCATTCCAGTTGTTCACTGCTGCGGTCTTCTCAAACTGTAGCTTAAAGACCTGGAAAGGAACAGAACCGTCAAAGGATGGTGTTTTTACCTTTGTATTGCTTGCTGAAACAGCTGGGCGGTTTAATTGCAACTCTTGTATACGACCTCTCAAAGCATCCACCTCGGCTTCGATTTTTCTTCAAACTGCGTTATTTTCTCGTCCATAGGTGCTTCGAGTTTTGATGATATACGCGCCTCTTGCGCTTCGAGTTGTACTGTTATGCGTGCCTCTTGTTCTTTCAGTTGTGTCTCCATCTTTGATGTAATCCGTGTCGACATTTCTGACATACGCGTTTTTTGTGCTTCAATCTTCGATGTAATCTGTGTCGACATTTCTAACATACGCGTTTCTTGTGCTTCAATCTTGGATGCTATCTGTGTCGACATTTCTGACAAATGCGTTTCTTGTGCTTCAATTTTCGATGTAATTCGTGTCTCTTGGGATTCCATCTGTGATGACATTGTCGATGTTTGAGCAGATATTGCAGCCAAAATCATGTTCAAGTCTGTGCTCGTAACTGTCTGCGATGTTTCGTTTTTCTCTTCAATTTTTGTTACTTCCTCACCATCAAGATGAAAGTCATACTCTTCCACATCAATTCCTTCCGCTTCCATTGCCTCTCGTAGCCGTGCCTGAAGTTCAAGTTTAGCGCCGCTTGTATTCAATCCACGGCTCTCCAACTCCTTCCTTAGTTGCTGGATCTTCAATTCACTGAACTTTGCCATGCCCTTGTTGTCCTCTGGAATTTATTCAACAATTCCTCTTCTGACACCAATTGTAATCCTCTTATTTGCAATCCTCTGCTAAATTCGAATCACTAAACTGTTGAATAAATATCTCCAATATTGAAAAAAAATGGCCTTTATTAAAGTACTTCACAATACACTTATATTTTGCTACTCGCTGGCTTAATAACCAAACTGATTGATAACTCAACTCAAACTGAATTACAGCGCCTCTTCATCTGTTGCCTTTTATACCCTTTGGTTTCCTCGTTCGCATTTTTCCAGAATGTACAAGCATTGTCCATGAGCTCTCAAACTTCTCAGCTATAACTAAAATTGCACAATTTTATACATCTTTTAGGCGCTTCCAGAATCTACTAGTCCAGTAGCTCTCAAACTTCTCAGATATATGCATGTGTTTGCGCATTGACTCTCCGCTGCTTTTATTCGTACATGGTACATATGTGTAGACGCAATTATTTATTCGTTTATGTAGATACATAAAGATTGAATTATTGATGTGAACGTTTGTAGTTTACAGTCTCTCGCGCGCACATAGGCGTATAAGTAAATGCATCTGTGTGTGACATCTCTCTGGGCTGCCTTATATATGTGTATACTTGATTTGATTATTAACGTAAATACTGCTTGGCATGGCCTTAGCATCGCCTTAGTGATGGGATAACTTAGTGATGCTAATATCCGTGACAATATCCATATCGTACAAACATATTCGAGAGTCACCCCTGGTCCACCTTTATGGCGATATCTCGAAAAGGCGTCCACCTATAGAACTTAGGCCCACTCCCTTTTAAAATACTCATTTACACTTTCATTTGATATCCATATCGAACAAACAAATTCTAGGATCAGCCCTGGTCCACCTTTATGGCGATATCCCTAAATGGCGTCCATCTACAGAACTATGGCCCACTCCCTCTTAAAATACTCTTTAATACCTTCCATTTGATACACGTGTCATACAAACACATTCCAGGGTTACCCTAGGTTCGTTTTACTACGAGGTGATTTTCCCTTATTTTGTCTCCATAGCTCTCACTGAGTATGTAATGTTCGGTTACACCCGAACTTAGCCTTCCTTACTTGTCTATTTTATATTTATCTTAAAATCATTTAGATATGTTCCAATTTCACCAAAAGCTTACGTGTATAGCATATATTGTTGTCTGAAAAAATCATAGAGACGGAGGGTATATAGTATATCTCATACAACCCATTGTTCAGATAAGAAACTTTGCGCAATTTCTGCCCCGTTTCAACAGCAAGAAGCTTCAAATATCACCAAATGCTTACGTATATAGCATATATTGTTGTCTGAAAAAACCATAGAGATCGGTGGTATATATCTTATATACCCCATATAAACTGTCATTTGTGTCCCTTTTTTACGGCTATAAGCTTCAAAATTCATCAAATGTCATCAAATAGTTACGCTTACGTCATATATTTTTGAAACACGTGATTCGTAGTAATAGTTATTACATGCAGACCACAAAAAACGTGAAGCTTTGCATCCTCACACAAAGTACCTACCTATTTTTATACCTTTCATGAAAATGAAATGGTATATTAATTTCGTCACGAAACCCAAAATTGTAAGTCCTTAAAGGACAAGATACACCCACCATTAAGTATACCGAAATAATCAGGATGAAGAGCTGAGTTGATTTAGCCATGTCCGTCTGTCGTGTTTCGTATGCAAACTAGTCCCTCAATTTTTGAGATATCTTGATAAAATTTGGTGAGCGGATGTATTTGGGTGTCCGATTAGACATTTGTCGGAACCGGCCGGGATCGGACCACTATAGCATATATCCTCCATACAACCGATTTTTCAGAAAAAGAGGATTTTTGTCATATCTTCCTCAATTTAACAGATTGAAGCTTCAAACTTCACCATATACTTTCGTATATTGCACATATTGTTGTCTGAAAAAATGATGAGATCGTCGTATATATAGTATATATCCCCCACAACCGATTGTTTAGATAAGAAACTTTTCGTAATTACTGCCCTATTTTAAGAGCTAGAGGCTTCAAATTTCAACGAATGCTTACGTATATAGCATATATTATTGTCTGAAAAAATCATAAAAATCGGTGGTATATCTAATATATAAAATTCTTCTGTCACGGTGTTTGAGGCTTAACTCCTCCGATACGGCTGAACTGATTCTCATGAAATTTTGTGAGCATATTGGATAGGTCTGAGAATCGGCCACCGTCAACCTTTTTTTCGCTACGTGCCTAGGGTCTTGAGATCAAAACGTGGACCCGGGTACCCCTAGAATGTGTTTATACAATATGGATATCAAATGAAAGCTGTTGATGAGTTCTATAGTGCAGGATATTTTCATACAACTGGGAGGCTAGGGTCTCGAGATATATCCCAAAACGTGGCCACGGGTACCCCTAGAATGTGCCTATACAATATGGATATCAAATGAAAGCTGTTGATGAGTGCTATAGTACAGGACAATTTTCATATAACTGGAAGGCTAGGGTCTCGAGATATAGCCCAAAACGTGGACGCGGATGAGTGCTATAGTACAGGATAATTTGCATACAACTGGGAGGCTAGGGTCTCGAGATATAGCCCAAACGTGGACCCGGGTACCCCTAGAATGTGTCTATAGAATATGTATATCAAATGAAAGCTGTTGATGAGTGCTATAGTACAGGATAATTTGCATACAACTGGGAGGCTAGGGTCTCGAGATATAGTCCAAAACGTGGACCCCGGTACCCCTAGAATATGTGTATATAATATGGATATCGAATGAAAGCTGTTGATGAGTGATTTAGTAGAGGATAATTTTCGTACCCCTGGGTGACTAGGGTCACGATATATAGGCCAAAACGTGGACCCGGGTACCCCTAGAATGTGATTATACAATATGGATAACAAACGAAAGCTGTTGATGAGTGATTTAGTAGAGGATAATTTTCATACCCCTGGGTGACTAGGGTCTGGAGATATAGACCAAACGTTGGCCCGTGAACGCCTAGACAATGGTTTTTGCATTGTGGGTATCAAATTGAAGCTGTTGATGTGTACTTTAGTACAGAGTAAGTTTTATGCCGCTGGGTGACTAGGGTCTAGAGATGTAGGCTAAAACTTTGACCCGGATACACCTAGAATGTGTTTTTAAACGGTTTTATTTAGCTTGAGTTGACAGGCAGGCCGCATGCACGGCCACACGGCCGTTGTGAACGAATCTTGTAATTGAAATTTAAGTAACTTCCCGATAAGCTACAAGCTTGAAACTTGGAATATAGTTCAGAACCCGATGACAATGCAATAATGAGAAAAAATCGCCGCTAGGTGGCGCATGGATCGAGATATTCGCAAAATTCGCATTTGTGGTCCGATTTGGCTCATATTTGGAACACATAATACATGCAAGACTAGAAATCGACCCGTGAAAAGAATCGCCGCTAGGTGGCGCATGGATTGAGATATTCACATAAATCGTATTTGTGGTCCGACTTGGCTCATGCTTGGAACACATAATACATACAAGAATAGAAAGTGACCTACAATATGGATATCAAATGAAAACTGTTGATGAGTGCTATAGTACAGGATAATTTTCATACAACTGGGAGGCTAGGGTCTCGAGATATAGGCCAAAACGGGGACCCGGGTACCCCTAGAATGTGTCTATACAATATGGATATCAAATGAAAGCTGTTGATGAGTGCTATAGTACAGGACAATTTGCTTATAACTGGGAGGCTGGGTCTCGAGATATAGCCCAAAACGTGGACCCGGTACCCTAGAATGTGTTTATACAATATGGATATCGAATGAAAGCTGTTGATGAGTGCTATAGTACAGGTTAATTTTCATGCTCCTGGGTGACTAGGGTCTCGAGATATAGGCCAAAACGTGGACCCGGGTACCCCTAGAATGTGTTTATACAATATGGATATCAAATGAAAGCTGTTGATGAGTGCTATAGTACAGGATAATTTGCATACAACTGGGAGGCTAGGGTCTCGAGATATAGTCCAAAACGTGAACCCCGGTACCCCTAGAATATGTGTATATAATATGGATATCGAATGAAAGCTGTTGATGAGTGATTTAGTAGAGGATAATTTTCATACCCCTGGGTGACTAGGGTCACGAGATATAGGCCAAAACGTGGACCCGGGTACCCCTAGAATGTGATTATACAATATGGATAACAAACGAAAGCTGTTGATGAGTGATTTAGTAGAGGATAATTTACATACCCCTGGGTGACTAGGGTCTGGAGATATAGGCCAAACGTTGGCCCGTGAACGCCTAGACAATGGTTTTTACATTGTGGGTATCAAATTGAAGCTGTTGATGTGTACTTTAGTACAGAGTAAGTTTTATGCCGCTGGGTGACTAGGGTCTAGAGATGTAGGCTAAAACGTTGACCCGGATACCCCTAGAATGTGTTTTTAAATGGTTTTATTTAGCTTGAGTTGACAGGCAGGCCGCATGCACGGCCGCACGGCCGTTGTGAACGAATCTTGTAATTGAAATTTAAGTAATTTCCCGATAAGCTACAAGCTTGAAACTTGGAATATAGTTCAGAACCCGATGACAATGCAATAATAAGAAAAAAATCGCAGCTAGGTGGCGCAAGGATCAAGATATTCCCCAAATTCGCATTTGTGGTCCGATTTGGCTCATATTTGGAACACATAATACATGCAAGACTAGAAATCGACCCGTGAAAAAAATCGCCGCTAGGTGGCGCATGGATCGAGATATTCACAAAAATCGTATTTGTCGTCCGATTTGGCTCATATTTGGAACACATAATACATGCAAGAATAAAAAGCGACTTATGAAAAAAATCGCCGCTAGGTGGCGCAAGGATCGAGATATTCACAAAAATCGTATTTGTGGTCCGACTTGGCTTATGCTTGGAACACATAATACATACAAGAATAGAAAGTGACCTATCAGAAAAAATCGCCGCTAGGTGGCGCAAGGATCGAGATATTCACAACGCTTTTATTTAATTGTATGATCAACACCCTAGATTGATAAGGAGTGTGATGAATAATACCTAGGACCTACCTAATTATTTTATAGCTTTTCGTATTATTATTTCATGTAAGTATTGTTTTCAATAAAACCGTTTAACTTAAAAAATTTTTTAAATTATTTTATCACATTATGGGTATCAAATTGAAGCTGTTAACTTGTGCTTTAGTACAGAGTAAGTTTTACACCGCTGGGTGACTGCGGTCTCGAGATATAGGCCAAAACATGGACCCGGATACACCTAGAATGTGTTTTTATATTATGGGTATCAAATTGAAGCTGTTGATGTGTGCTATAATACAGAGTAAGTTTTACACCGCTGAGTGACTAGGGTCTCGAGATATAGGCCAAAACATGGATCCGGATACACCTAGAATGTGTTTTTATATTATGGGTATCAAATTGAAGCTGTTGATGTGTGCTATAATACAGAGTAAGTTTTACACCGCTGAGTGACTAGGGTCTCGAGATATAGGCCAAAACATGAACTCGGATACCCCTAGAATGTGTGTTTTATAGATATCAAATGAAAGCTGTTGCTGAGAGCTCTAAAGTTCATTGTGATATTCGATTTGGTCGCATCAACCTGGTAAAACTGATAAATATGCACGCGAAGCCGAAAAAAAGACAAGAATTAATAATACCCACATACCTATTTACATACGTCCTATTCGATTTGCCTGAGATTTCGTATATAAATTTCCCTATATTAGTATTTACGTTGCTTTTTTCCGGGAAGTATACCAGAGACGGACTGGGACTGGGATTAGGACTAGGACTGGGACTGAGACTGAGACTCGAAGTGAGACTGAGACTGGGACTCGGAATGGGACTGTAACAAAATACATACCACCCTCTGGGACTGGCAATAAGAGATGAAGAAGAAGGAGAAAAACTTGAGAGAAGAGAAAAGAGAGAAGGAGACTGAGAAAGAGATAGAATGAGACGAAGATAAAGATGAAGCGAAAAAGATTGAGGGAGGAGAGAATAAAAAGCTTAGGAAAAAGTGTAGAGGGGTAGGGCAGAGTTAGACGGAAACAGCTTATTAAAATGTATGCAGATAGGCCAAATTTAGGGCAGAACAACGTCTGCCGGGTCTGCTAGTATAGTATATATATGGTGGTATATATAGTATATATATATATTTTCGCAATTTCAGCTATTTTAACAGCTAGAAGCTTCAAATTTCACCGAATGCTTACGTATATAGTATATATTGTAACGAATTTGCTGCAAATCCTCTTATTTGCCCTTTTGCTAGGTTCGTATCGCCAAACTGTTGAATAAATAACTCCAATTTGTAATAATGCAAAATGGCCTTTATTAAAGTATTTCACAATAACACTTATACTTTGCAACGAATAGCTTGCTTAATAACCAAACTGATTAATAGCTCAAATGAAACTGACTATTCAAAATAATACTGCTATTGCTCGCTAGATATCGTCTTAATCGAAACTGCTTGACAGCTCAAATCAAACTGATTTACAGCGCCTCTACATCTGTCGCCTTTTATAATCTTTGGTTTCCTCGTTCGCTTTTTCTAGACGCTTCCATAATCTACTAGTCCAGTAGCTCTCAAACTTCTCAGCTGTAACTACAATTGCACAATTTTATAGTTTTTCTCATTGCATACTTATAGGAGTATCTCAGATATATGCATGTATTTGTGCATTGACACTCTGCTGCTCGTACACGTACATGGTACATATATGTAGACGCAGTTATTGTTTCGTTTATGTAGATACATGATGATTGAATTATTGATGTGCATTCACATCACTGCTTAGCATCGGCTTAAAGCTGGCAGCACTCCTTAGTTTTGCTAATATTCGTAACAATATTGTTGTGTAAAAAAATCATAGAGATCGATGATTGTTCAGATAAGAAACTGTTCGCAATTTCTACCCCATTTTAACAGATATAAGCTTCAAATTTTACCGATTGCTTACGTATATAGTATATATTGTTGTGTAAAAAAATCATAGAGGTCGGTGATATATATAATATATATAATATATGTATGTATGATGGTATATATATCTTTGCAATTTCAGCCCCATTTTAACAGCTAGAAGCTTCAAATTTCACCAAATGCTTACGTGTGTAGCATGTATTGATGTCTGAAAAAATCATAGAGATCGGTGGTATATATATTATATACCCCATATAAACTGTTATTTTTGCCCCTTTTTTACGGCTATAAGCTTAAAAATTCATCAAATTTCATCAAATATTTACGTTTACGTCACATATTATTGAAATACGTAATTCGTAGTCAAGCTTTAAATGCAGACCACAAAAAACGTGAAGCTTTGCATCCTCACACAAAGTACCTACCTATTTTTATACCTTTCATGAAAATGAAGTGGTATATTAATTTCGTCACGAAACCCAAAATTGTAAGTCCTTAAAGGAAAATAAATAGACCCACCATTAAGTATACCGAAATAATCAGGATGAAAAGCTGAGTTGATTTAGCCATGTCCGTCTGTCCGTCTATCTGTTTGTATGCAAACTAGTCCCTCAAGTTTTGAAATATCTTCATCAAATTTGGGGAGCGGGTGTATTTGGGTGTCCGATTAGACATTTGTCGGAACCGGCTGGATCGGACCACTATAGCATATATCCTCCATACAACCGAGTTTTCAGAAAAAGAGGATTTTTGTCATATCTTCCTCAATTTTACAGATTGAAGCTTCAAACTTCACCATATACTTTCGTATATTGCACATATTGTTTTCTGAAAAAAACTGATGTGATCGGTCGTATATATAGTATATAGCCCACACAACCGATTGTTCAGATAAGAAACTTTTCGTAATTGCTGCCCTATTTTAAGAGCTAGAGGCTTCAAATTTCAACGAATGCTTATGTATATAGCATATATTGTTGTCTGAAAAAAGCATAAAGATCGGTTGTATATATAGTATATATCTCATACAATCGATTGTTCAGATAAGAAACTTTTCGCATTTCTACCCCATTTCAACAGCTATAAGCTTCAAATTTCACCAAATGCTTACGTACATATATAGCATATATTGTTGTCTGAAAAAATCATAGAGATCGGTGATATATATATTACTAGCAGACCTGGCAGACGTTGTTCTGCCCTAAATTTGGTCTATCTGCATACATTTTAATAAGCTTTTTCCGTCTAACTCTGCCCACTTTTTCCTAATCTTTTTATCCACCCCTCCCTCAGTCTTTTTCGCTTCATCTATCTTCATCTTCGTTTCATTCTATCTTTTCTCAGTCTCCTTCTCTCTTTTCTCTTCTCTCAACTTTTTCTCATTCTTCTTCATCCCTTATTGCCAGTCCCAGAGGGTGGTATGTATTTTGTTCCAGTATCATTCCGAGTCTCAGTCTCAGTCCCAGTCCTAGTCCTAATCCAAGTCTCAGCCCGTCTCTGGTGCACTTTCCGGAAAAAAGCATTGTTAATACTAATATAAGTAAATTTATATACCAAATCTCAGACAAATCGAATAGGACGTCTGTAAATAGGTATGTGGGTATTATTATTAATTCATGTCTTTATTTCGGCTTCGCATGCATATTTATCAGTTTTGCCAGGTTGATGCGACTAAATCGAATATCACAATGAAAATTACTTTAAAGTTCCCAGCAACAGCTTTCATTTGATATCCATAATACATACACATTCTAGGGGTATCCGGGTCGATGTTTTGGCCTATATCCCGAGAGCCTAGTCACCCAGTGGTGTAAAAATTACTTTGTACTAAAGCACACATCAACAGCTTCAATTTGATACCCACAATATAAGAACACATTTTAGGTGTATACGGGTCCACGTTTTGGCCTATATCTCGAGACCCTAGTCACCCAGCGGCATAAAACTTACTCTGAACTAAAGCACACATCAACAGCTTTCATTTGATATCCATATTCTATAAACACATTTCAGGGGTACCCGGGCACATGTTTTGGCCTATATCTCGAGACCCCAGTCACCGATTTGGGATTTCAAAATCAGCTAACCATCATCTCTCCTTCCTGTATCTTTCCTAAAAATGTCATGGCAATCTTTCGATCCGTTCTCGAGTTATGGAGTGACAATCAAAATGTACACCTCTTTTTATACTCAGTTGAGCAGAGCTCACAGAGTATATTAACTTTGATTGGATAACGGTTGGTTGTACAGGTGTAAAGGAATCGAGATAGATATAGACTTCCATATATCAAAATCATCGGTATCGAAAAAAAATTTGATTGAGCCATGTCCGTCCGTCCGTCCGTCTGTCCGTTAACACGATAACTTGAGTAAATTTTGAGGTATCTTGATGAAATTTGGTATGTAGGTTCCTGGGCACTCGTCTCAGATCGCTGTTTAAAATGAAAGATATCGGACTATAACCACGCCCACTTTTTCGATATCGAAAATTTCGAAAAACCGAAAAAGTGCGATAATTCATTACCAAAGATGGATAAAGCGATGAAACTTAGTAGGTGAGATGAACTTATAACGCAGAATAGAAAGTTAGTAAAATTTTGGACATTGGGCGTGGCACCGCCCACTTGTAAAAGAATCTAATTTAAAAGTTTTGCAAGCTGTAATTTAGCAGTCGTTGAAGATAACATAATGAAATTTGGCACGAACGTTAGTATTATTACTATATATATGCTCGATAAAAATTATCAAAATCGGAGAACGACCACGCTCACTTTAAAAAAAATGTTTTTTTAAAGTCAAATTTTAACAAAAAATTTAATATATTTACAGTATATAAGTAAATTATGTCAACATTCAACTCCAGTAATGATATGGTGCAACAAAATACAAAAATGAAAGAAAATTTCAAAATGGGCGTGGCTCCGCCCTTTTTCATTTCATTTGTCTAGGATACTTTTAATGCCATAAGTCGAACAAAAATTTAACAATCCTTTTGAAATTTGGTAGGGGCTTAGACTCTAGAACGATAACTGTTTTCTCTGAAAAAGGGCAAAATCGGTTGAAGCCATGCCCAGTTTTTATATACAGTCGACCGTCTGTCCTTCCGCTCGGCCGTTAACACGATAACTTGAGCAAAAAATCGATATATCTTTACTAAACTCAGTTCACGTACCTATCTGAACTCACTTTGTATTGGTATAAAAAATGGCCGAAATCCGACTATGACCACGCCCACTTTTTCGATATCGAAAATTACGAGAAATGAAAAAATGCCATAATTCTATACCAAATACGAAAAAAGGGATGAAACATGGTATTTGGATTGGCTTATTAACACAAAATATAACTTTAGAAAAAAACTTTGTAAAATGGGTGTGACAACTACCATATTAAGTAGAAGAAAATGAAAAATTTCTGCAGGACGGAATCAAAAGCCATTGGAATTTTGGCAGGAATACTATTCGTGGTATTACATATATAAAAAAAATTAGCGGTACCCGACAGATGATGTTCTGGGTCACCCTGGTCCACATTTTGGTCGATATCTCGAAAACGTCTTCACATATACAACTAAGGGCCTCTCCCTTTTAAAACCCTCAATAACACCTTTCATTTGATACCCATGTTGTACAAACGCATTCTAGAGTCACCCCTGGTCAACCTTTATGGCGATATCTCGAAAAGGCGTACACCTATAGAACTAAGGCCCACTCCCTTTTAAAATACTCATTAACACCATTCATTTGATACCCATATCGTACAAACAAATTCTAGAGTCACCTCTGGTCCACCTTTATAGCGATATCTCGAAAAGGCGTCCACCCATAGAACTAAGGCTCGCTCTCTTTTAAAATACTAATTAACGCCTTTCGTTTGATACCCATATTGTACAAACACATTCTAGAGTCACCCCTGGTCCATCTTTATGGCGATATCTCGAAAAGGCGTCCACCCATAGAACTAAGGCCCACTCCCTTTAAAATACTCATTAACACCTTTCATTTGATACCCATATTGTACAAACGCATTCTAGAGTCACCCCTGTTCCACCTTTATGGAGATATCTCGAAAAGGCGTCCACCTATAGAACTAAGGCCCACGCCCTTTTAAGATACTCAGTAACACCTTTCATTTGATACCCATATCGTACAAACGCATTCTAGAGTCATCCTTGGTCCACCTTTATGGCGATATCTCGAAAAGGCGTCCACCTATAGAACTAAGGCCCACTCCCTTTTAAAATACTCATTAACACCTGTCGTTTGATACCAATATCGTAAAAAACAAATTCTAGAGTCACCCCTGGTCCACCTTTATGCCGATATCTCGAAAAGGGGTCCATCCATAGAACTAAGGTCCACGCACTTTTAAGATACTCAATAACACCTTTCATTTGATACCCATATCGTACAAACGCATTCTGGAGTCATCCCTGGTCCCCCTTTATGGCGATATCTCGAAAAGGCGTCCACCTATAGAACTAAGGCCCACTCCTTTTTAAAATACTCATTAACACCTTTCATTTGATACCAATATCGTACAAACAAATTTTAGAGTCAGCCCTGGTCCACCTTTATGCCGATATTTCGAAAAGGCGTCCACCCATAGAACTAAGGCCCACTCCCTTTTAAAATACTCATTAACACCTTTCTTTTGATACCCGTATTGTACAAACGCATTCTAGAGTAACCCCTGGTCCACCTTTATGGAGATATCTCGAAAAGGGTCCCCTATTGATCTAAGGCCCACGCCCTTTTAAAATACTCATTACCACCTTTCAGTTGATACCCATATCGTACAAACAAATTCTAGAGTCACCCCTGGTCCACCTTTATGGAGATATCTCGAAAAGGCGTCCACTTATAGAACTAAGGGTCACGCCCTTTTAAAATATTCATTAACGCCTTTCATTTCATACCCCTATCGTTAAAACAAATTCTAGATTCAGCCCTGGTCCACCTTTATGGGGATATCCCTAAATGGTGTCCACCTATAGAACTACGGCGCACTCCCTCTTAAAATACTTTTTAATACCTTCCATTTACACACGTCATACGAACACCTTCCAGGGTTACCGAAGGTTCATTTCCCTACATGGCGATTTTCCCTTATTTTGTCTCCATAGCTCTCAACTGAGTATGTAATGTTCGGTTACACCCGAACTTAGCCTTCCTTACTTGTTATATATATAGTATATATATAGATATACCCCATATAAACTGTAATTTTTGCCTCTTTTTCACGGCTAGAAGCTTTTTGTAATTACTGCCCTATTTTAAGAGCTAGAGGCTTCAAATTTCAACGAATGCTTAAGTATATAGCATGTGTTGTTGTCCGAAAAAATCATAAAGATCGGTGGTATAGATAGTATTTATATGGTAGTATATATAGTATATATATATAGTATATATACAGAGTCAGACGGAAAAATCTTATTAAAATATATGCAGATAGGCCAAATTTAGGGCAGGACAACGTCTGCCGGGTCTTCTAGTATAATATATATATGATGGTATATATAGTATATATATATATTTTTTTTCAATTTCAGCCCCATTTTAACAGATAGAAGCTTTAAATTTCACCAAATGCTTACGTGTATAGCATATATTGATGTCTGAAAAAATCATAGAGATCGGTTGTATATATAGTATATATCTCATACAACGGATTGTTCAGATAAGAAACTTTTCGCAATTTCTACCCCATTTTAACAGCTATAAGCTTCAAATTTCTCCGATTGCTTACGTATATAGTATATATTGTTGTGTAAGAAAATCATAGAGATCGGTGATATATATAATATATATAATATATATATGATGGTATATATAGTATATATATATTTTTTTTTGCAATTTCAGCCCCATTTTAATAGCTAGAAGCTTCAAATGTCACCAAATGCTTACGTGTATAGCATATATTGATGTCTGAAGAAATCATAGAAATCGGTGGTATATAAATTAAACAATTTTAGTTTCTTTATAAATGTTAACATTTACTTCAATATCCATTATATTAATTTTACAATGTGATGTCGCGCAAGCGTCTTGTTGGTCCAATTGCCACAAAGTTAAACGAACAACATAATTCTCATAAGAATATATGAAGCTACCACTGCTTACTCATCGCTGCCATCCATTTACCTTCCCACAAACAATGAATCCAATAAGAATGCTCTTTTATACTTTATTCCAATTAGAGCCACTGCAGTAGGGCAAGCGTTCACACCATCTCCGCTACCAGCAACACAGATCTCTCTCCCAGCATTCATCGCATTTTGCATTGCAAGTGTTTGGGAACCCGTTAAGTATTTTACTTATTATGATAGCGATAATATATCTGTTACGTGGGTGGGCATCAATAGTTTCTCGTCTTAACTCCTCCCCTTCTAAGTGAGGAGCGTCCTCGATCCTTTACATTTAACGTACGTAACGTTTTGTTCAGTTTGGTGGAATTAAATTATACGCAATGGCTTTGCCAATTTGCAAATTGAAAATACGTATAATCTTGCTGACTGGACATAATGAATTATAGTTTGATGTATTGGCAATTTATTAGTGGTGGAGCAAAAGAACTTCCGTGGGACTTTTATCATTTTTAAAATGTCGAAGATAAATTGTTGCCGAGGTGTTATTTTCTTGTAATGTAATGTAAAGGTTCTCTCGAGCCCACTCATACCATTTGGGTGAAAATTTTGATTTGGTTTCTAAGCGAGCGGTAACTATGGTCTTAAATGTAAGATATTAAAATTAATTTCCTAATACTACTGAATTATTTCAAAAACTATAATTTAAGCGATTATTTAGATTAAGTATTTAGTTTAAACTTAAATAACTATCTGTGAAATGCTCAGTAAAAAGTACCAAAATTACGATGTAGTAGTTCAAACTGAATATTGACCTTCCATTAAATGCCGCTACTTGCGAACTCCATCTTAAAAGTATAATACATACTTCCTCAAAAGATTGCTTATTTTAGATTAGAGATATACGCCGCCGCCGCCGATAAAGTGATCGGCGTAAACCTCTATTTTAGATTGTCCTTATGGACCACCCTCCCCTTAATAAGAACTGTAGTTCCTAAGTCCTTTTCTACAATTTGTTCTTCATAAAGGGGGTTAATTTATTTCCTAGCCTTCTGTTTCTTTTTACCATGACCTTATCACCTGCATTAAATGTACGTTGTATCCGATTTTTGTTGTGACTTTTTAATTCGGATTGCTGCGCTTGCCTTATACGTGACGATACTTCATTATTTGTTTTTTCTGTAGCAGGCCGAAGTATGTCGATTGGCCTTTTATTGTGTAACGTATTTGCTGCAAATTCCTCTTATTTGCCCTTTTGCTAGGTTCGTATCGCTAAACTGTTGAATAAATAACTCCAATATTGAATAATGGAAATATGGCCTTTATTAAAATACTTCACAATAACACTCAAACTGTGCAACGAATAGCTTAATAACCGAACTGATAGCTCAAATGAAAATCCACTATTCAAAATAATACTGCTATTGCTCGCTAGATATCGTCTTAGTCGTAACTGCTTGACATC